>CATIWQ010090778.1:0-20064 GCA_949673415.1 Euphorbia schlechtendalii | reverse complement strand
AGAGTTGTTTAGTTGTTTTTCATCAAGTAGAAGTAAGAACTTCTTAAGAGAGAAAAGAAGAAAAAATAAGAGTGAGTTGTAGTGTTGTATTTGAGTGAGTGTGTTCTTGTAATATTTTCCTTGAGTTTAATCAAAGTTGTTCTTTTGAGTGTTATGTTTCCAACAATCAGTTCATCCAATTGACCGGTTCATTTATTTTTATTAAAAATTATATGTTTTAATTTTTTTTTGCAATGAGAAGGAATCAAACCCACAACCCCTAGTTTATTATTCATTATGCATGCCACTCAATTATAACACTTATTTTTTTTATATTTCTATTTTATTTCATTTATAATATTTTTACATTAAACTTTTACATATTTTTAAATTACGTATTTACTTTATTTATTTAGTGTATTGTGCAAATAAATTTGTTACATCTTTAGATGATAGTTTTCAATTAAAATTTGAATTGTGTTTCATTTAAAGTTTTTTAAAATCAAAGTCATATTTATTTATTATCATGAAAATGATATTGAGTGTACATTACTTTTTATTCAATATATGTACATTAATTTTTTTTACTATTTTTAATTTAATTTATAATATATGGTCTCATCCAAACTAAATTCGGTTGAATATAAAATTATTAATATCTCTTTCATCAAATTGTATTGATTATTATGTTATATTTTTATTTGATGAATAAACTTTGTACATGAAGTATTAACATTAAAAATATTGTTAATTATTGGAATAGTATAACTTATATTATTTGTTTGATATCAAATTATTGGAAATATTTAGTATTAACAAGCTTTAGAAAATCCGATCCGACCACTGATTTAATCTGGTTGAACCTTAAATCCATGATTCACTTTATTCACCGGTTCGATGACCCGTCCGGGTTTGAAAACCTTGTCTAGTAGATACACATACTTAATACTAGGCACCTTGCAAAAGAACGATAAAATTACCCACTCTGCAAAATCAGGAGCATAAGGCATCCACTCAAAATTTCACTTTGAAAATTTATACACATACTCATGGCCACAAGTGCACCATCACTCTTCCTCCGTATATTTCAAATGATTGACGACTTTCATCTAGAATTTTACACGGGTTATATGTTTAAATTCAAATTTTTTATTTTCTTTTTCTAACTTTTGTCTTCGTGACCAAAACTGAACGAGAAATATGAAAATGAGACGCATGTAGGGACAAGATATTTTATCACAGGCAATCACATAAACCAATTGGGTAATGTCCACGTGGAAGTTGATGTGTATTTGGAAACCCTAGCATATTGCATTACAACATAATCCTAAGAACCTCTCTCTTGCATGCTTAACATGTGTCCCAAAAATAACTTTATGTTTTTATTTTTTTATTATTTTATTCATTTTTGGAACACATGTCAAATATGCAAGAGAAAGATTCTTAGAACCCGATCCTTACTATAGTTTGCCGATGCACACACTGAAGCCCTAGACCACGTTCCTCAGCGTTGTTGACTTGTGTTAACATTTTTTCAACTTTCGATTTATATGATGCACACCTCTTTTCTATTTTTAATAAAAATTTCCCAAACCTTATAATCTTTGTTCATCTTTAATAATCATACCTTCAAAATCATAAATTATATCTGCCTTCTCCAAATTAGTTATTTCCCAGTTGTCCAATATGTCTGTAAGGCAAGAACTAATTGGTCATTCTGCTGCTCGATATTGCACCGCCACAATGCGTTGAAGGGGATGACGATGACGATAACGATGCACATTGTACTCCCGCTGCTTGATTTTGTATATAATAGTGTATATGAGATGTCATTTATTAAGTGTTACTATGGTTAAACTTGTCTGCTAGAAGAAATATAACTAATAAGCGAGAATATTGGCTATTATTTTTACTTTGTTTGAGGTGCTACAATATGAAAGATGTTTGGTGAGGGTCATTATAGTGAGAACTAAATAGATTACTAATATAGAATTATACACATGTTTATGATATATATATATGTGATGTATTTGTATAAAATAACGAGTCATAGTTAATTATAAAAAATATAATTTAGCTCCTATATATATATATATATATATATATATATATATATATATATATATATATATATGCTTTATCTCGTGTTTCTTTTGATGTTTAATTTATTCTAATTGATGACCTATGAATACTTTTGATTTATTCTATTATATAAATATCAATGTAATATTTCTTCTTCTTTTTTATTCATGAAAATTCATGTTAGATTACTCCAACGAAAGGAATAAAAATTATTCCTGGATAACAAGCCTCACATTTTGCCATGCGGTCATTTTCACTAATAAAAAATGATCAAAATATTTGTAAATAAAATGAATCATTTTATTCCTAAATAAGAATTTTCAATTATCGATGTTTTAATTAGGCCACATGGGCTTTCTCAAAATCCAATCGAACATACATGTAAATAATCATGTTGTACTATATACCATGTGCTAACCATTATGGATGCAGGTTAGATGTATGCCTAGGTTTTATTTTTCTTCGGGTATCGTAAATTCAATTATTTTTTTGGGAATTGTAATTAATAGACTAGGCAGGCGGTTGCATTCCCCGAGGTTATGTAATTTTAATCTTTAGTTTCTCGCATTTATTTATCACTTTATGTATGATTTTATTGCTTTCCGCCATCAAGTTAAATCATACATATAACTCGAAAATGATATAAGTGCGAATATGCACAATTAAGAAATATGATTTTCTATAGATGTAAAATAATGTGATCCAATAAGAAATAAGCAACTTTTCCCCCCGAATCTCTGTATCTTAGTGGGCCATCCCCGAGATGTTAAGCCTCACAGGATTCTAATTCCTGGAAGAGCTAATCCAAGTGGCGAATCTACACTCAGATTTTGACTAATAAAAAAAATGCTTTCGCTTTCTCTTTCAAACCTTTTTGGGTCAACGACCCGTTACATTTTTATTTTCAACTTAAACACCCTGGTGGACCGCGCCTCTCATTTCGCACGCTCTCGGCCCATCGCATTCAGTGTCGTCCGCTCACAGTGGCGACTCCACTGGGGACTTTTCTTAAACTTGTTTTTTTAAATGTTTTAGATTTTGGTCAAATGCCGAAAATTATTGATCACATTATTCCTTATTTTCTTAATTATGACATATTCATAAATTCACATTGCAATAGAGGGGATTAGCCCATAAATCTAAGGTACCCTATTACCGCAAAGCTTTCTCTTGTACTAGTCTGCCTTCTTGAGAAAAGATTGTACTTGAGCAGGTGGAGCACTTGTTGCCATATCGCACGTACCTCCCTCGTTAGAACCCATTTGAGGAGAGGCTTAGAGTGCATTTTAGTATAACAAGAACCTTCTACTTCAACAACCCATTTACAAACCTCATGTAAATAAACCATAGGCATTTTCCTAGGATGTTACCCAACAAACAACCATGCATTATATTTTCTTGCAAGTGCGCTCCTTAGTATCTTCATGGTACTAAGATGAACCAAACTTAGGATAGAGACTAGCCAAAAACCCTGCGCGCGAGAGTTGAATGGTTGGACGCTACATGCTATGTGCTACGCACTTATTATTGTACAAATGTCATGCTAACCATGAATCTTAGTGCAGACACTTGAATGCATACACTCATCATATTAAAACGATGTAACATAGCATCTTCGCATGATCATTACACATACTTAGGATTAGTTGACACTTGAGATCGTGTCTCCCTAAGACAATATAAAACCACTTAGAAACATCACTTACCCCTTTTCAGCAATATGTCCACTTGACATCCGGCTATTAGCCCGTACAGAGCAAACATACCTTTCTTTTACTGTTTGATGTCCATCCAACACTTAGCCCACAAGGGCAATAACATATCCCACACATTACTTATGAGATGTCCACTCGACATCCAACTCATAGCCCGCACAGGGCAATCACACATACTATGTAGCCCAAACGGGGCAAATACCTACCCAAACCTTTTTTCCTACATCACGTGCTATCCCTTCTAACATCCGAACCTAAGCCCACACGGGGCGAACTTATTTCAAAAACCTTACATTATCAAATCTTCAAGGGTATACGCTTAATACCTGAACCATCCGCCCACATGGGGTAAAAATTCATGCATCACCACATACTCTCAAATAGCGATGACCACACGGGCATCCAAAACTCCACCCTAATTGGGAAAAATAACCAAATCATTCATTCAATAGCTACACACGGTATTTATTTTCATCTTATTCGATTTCATTAGGGTATGTCGCACTGCTTACTCGAAATAATTTTGACCCCCTCATTCCATGAGATCTAGTCATAGAATGAAATCTCAAAATATTGACCTATTACCATATCGATAACTTGGTCACCTAACTTACACCACTCATATTACGATGTCTCACAGATATCGTACAGATCTCAAATCCAACCCGAGGTGTAGGATTTTCATTTCCACCTGTTTTCATTTTTACCTAACGACTAACCTGTTTGTATCAAATGGATTGACAAACATATTATTTATTTTGCACCATGGCACGTTAACCCTTTGTGAATGCAACCATAACATTTAAATCTCACACATTTTTTCATAAATCGCATCATGAATCTTACATGCATGGTCTGATCTTTTACTTGTGTATCAAAGGGGCTTGGAAAAGGCCCGCTCGTTGCCTGGTTTACATTTCTCCAATCATGGCTAATCTAGAGGGGGTTCCATACACTGACTCAAGTGAAGACTTGGGTTCAGATTCAGATTCGGTTCAACGAGCAACGTTAAATCTTAATAGCATGGTCGATCCACAAGATGGAGTTGCAGAGGAGGATCACCCCTCCCTCATAAGATAGAACTCTTAGCAGACACATCAATCATCGGTGAGCACCGAGATTGCAGCTCCCTTGAACACCTTTGCAAACAGTGAACAACTAGCATCGCTTATTCTCTAGCATGCCGGGAGGTCCAACCTAGGGCTACCCTTAATAATGGCGGTCCTACTAATCAGCCTAGAATAGGGGACCTTCCACCTCTCATACGGTGCACCCAGCTCCTACTGCCTTTTATTAGTTCAGGGCGGGACAAAGTCAGCTCAATCAGAACCAACCTCAAATTACTCAGTCGGGATTTAATTTCGCCAATCCTTTCCAGCAATTTTCAGAGAACCAATTCTTCTCGGGGTAGCTTGGCCAGCTAGCATTCGCACCAGGGCTTTTCTATCAAAGTGTGGCCCAACAGCCTATTCCTAGTTAGGGTAAGTCAATTGCCTCACTGTTCTAGGGACCTCAACTGCCCAATTTTATGGCATTTCCCTAGGTGCAATATAACTCTTATCCAAGTGTAGGGAACGCTATCCTCCAACAACCAGGAATGGTGGATTTATGGCAATAGTTCTTGACCACTCATGGAAGCCATCTCATGAAGACAGCTTGCCCCCAAACTTTGCGATGTCGCAATTTGAAAAGTATGTGGGTTCTGGAGACCCGCGTGCTCACTTAACGCATTACCAAATGGTAATGAGGGCATTAAGGGTCAGAGAACGGATGATGACCAAGTTCTTCATCATCAACTTGGGCCACCTAGTCAATGAATGGTACAACCACCTTTTGCTGGACATGGCCACTAATTGGAATAACCTTGCTCAAATGGAAACCATGATGCAACATCTGGAGGCTATAAGGTAAGAGCAGGGCGAGAGCTTCAAATCTTACTATGTGCATTGCATGGCCACACAGGTCAGGTTTCGGTCGCTTAAATCTACCAGAGATGATAACCAAGCTCTACATGGCGTAATGCCATCATACAGAAATAAGTTTAGGTCGGACATCTTTTCGAGCTATCAAGAAGTGTTTGAGAAGGCGGATAGGATGGAGCACTTTGAATCCATGGATACGTCTGGGGGGCACTAGTACCGAAAGATAACCAATGGATGATGATGTAATAAATGATCTTCTAGCTATTTTACCCATGAGGTTCTTGAATTTTTAAATAAATTGAACTTTGTTTACTTGCTTGATATTCTAGTGATGACATCACGCATTCTCATAAGTATATACATAATGTTTTTAGCACATGTGACATATCATGAAATTAATTTGGGTATAAATGGATCCCATACAAGTTCAAATGATTTGAATCTTGAGGGAAAGTGAGAGACAAACACATGTACTTAGACAAGGCGTGATAGCATTTGCATCATCCTATAAAAACGTAAGATCGACAGAAAGATCTCCAAGCACGAAACGTCCAATGACTATTAAATCAATCAATCAAAGGTCAAAGTGATCGAAACTAGGAAGGTTCGAAGCATGCAAAGATCAAAATGATCGAAGCCGCAATAAGACTAAAATGTCAACAAAGCAAATTGAAGTCAAACAACTGACAACATAAAAAAGGGGTTAGACAGTTGAGCACATCAACAACTCCATCACACAGCCCACCAACACTCATGGGCCGATCATTAGATTATTAAAGGAATACTATTGAACGAAAATCGTTCACCCCCGATGGAATCAAGCCATCGGACCTGATCCCCGACATATCACCTATTGTCGAAGTACATGTTGGTGATCAAGCACCAAAACTCATCATCACATATACCTCAAGCTAGCAAAGTGGCATGTGCTCCAACCAATCGATAAAAAATGTTGAACAAGATAACAATTGAAGTCATGGACATGGAGGACAGCCGATTTATCAAACCAACCAAGTTTTGCACAATGCTATCACTCATAGGTGAAAAAAATATGTAAAAAGCAGTACCAATAAAAAAGAAATTAGCCTGTAAATTAACACTCTATTAATTGAGTAAAAATTGGGGCCTCTTTTCAAAACAGAAAAAGAATAGTCCGCTGATTTGAAAACCTGAAAATGGCGGCTTAGGCAAAACTCAAGACATCGAGAGAACCACATTGGTTAGAAAACTTGAGAGGGCTAATCAATGGCAGGAATCAAATAATTAGAAACATTTATACCCCTATTAAGTTCATCAATGAATTGTCATTTTTGTTGAATCTTTATGCATATGCTTATTTTGATTGCTTACGTGCCAATGGTAGAATATCGCAAGTAAAAATCCAAAAAATAAAATAAAGAAAAAAATGAGCTTGCTGGATTGAAAACCTGAAAGGGCGATTCAGGCAAAAATTAAGACAAGGTTCGATAGATTGAAAACCTGTAAGGGTGGTCTATGAAAAAATTAGAACAAAAAAATATCAAATTCATTATCTCCTCCTCGGAATGGTACGTGACATCATATACCTTCAACACTTCAGGCAAATGGCTTCCAAGCGGTCATCGCCGACACAATGCGGGATCAACGACTCATCCAAACCCTCCTCAAACCAGATCCAAGCTCTGAACTAGAATCTGATTCAACAAACCCATGGTCATCACTTTGAGGTAGTCATCCATGGAATCCCTAACAAGACAAATCCTAGGGGTAATCATGCACCATTACAAGAGAAGGCTCTCCAATGAATGAAATCCACAACACCTACAACAGATGAACGTACATCATATGATAAATATTGTTCATGCATAAAATCGTGCATTACATTTGCATCACGTCATTTACAAGTAAAGATGATGCCAAACCGGGGCAACACTATCCCAATAAACTCCACGTCCACTTGAGGAATCTGCAAACACCAAGAAAGACGATGGCCCACTCAAGCCTAAAGTCATCATGTTTTAATCTTTGATTGAAGGGGTAAAAATTTTTCCTTCGCATAAACTCAATCAAGTAATTAAAACATTCATCATAAAATGTACTAACATTACACTTCTTCTCTGATTTGTCATAGGGAAAACAAGTCAACATCCTACTAAGGAAAATCAAAATACAACCAAAGAAGGAAACATATATCTCGATAACTGAAGAAAGAAACAGTCTCACCCACCGACCGAAGAAAGAAATGGTTGAATATCCCTCCACATGGGGTCGCATTTGAAACGGATTCAGGCACCTATCTCCAACCATTCCAACAAACTCATAAGGGGCACACGATAATATTAGCCGAAGAAGGAAACGGTTGCCAAATACTAAAGGGACGTCGTAGAAAGAAACGGTCGACCTGCCAGCAAAAAGCGACATCAAGCACCAAGGGATTCCGAAGAAAGGAACGGGCAATCCCGTGAAGACACGGTGCTAGAAAGGAAGGCCCATGTCATCACTGATCAGGGACAAAGAAGTCACTAGCCGCATCGGTTAGGTATATTCTCAATCACTCTGCTCCATTTCATGTGATCATACTGGTTATATAACCAGCGATGATCACACGAGGGGCAGTTGTGAGCACGGGATTCTGTACCAGCTCACGCGTTCTATGATGATGGCTTTTAAGGATTTTATCCTTGAATTACATAATTTTCAAGTATCTGAATATCTCCAAAGGAATGTTCCTCGTCTCCAATTTATTTAAGGACTTAAATTATGTTTAAGACTTTAAAAATGAGATTTTAGTGAAAATTAATTTATTATATATTTTTAAAAAAATTTAATTAAAAATACAAAAATCCAAAAAAACATGGAAAATACCAAAAAATCGGGGATCCGTCTCGCCAGAGGTCTGGCGAGAAGCCTCGCTCGCAAGACTTTGTTCCCCTTTTTGGATTTGCAGGATTTTTCACCTATAGATATCAGGAAATTTTCAATATTGGGGGACCCAAAATTTTTCAGAAAAAGTCTGACTTTCTCAAGAAGAACAACAAGAAAATTATTTTCTTACATTCCGATCCAAAACACATTTGGATTCCAAACCTTAACCATTTTTTCTTCTATTTCTTTTTCATAATAATCCTCAAATATTCTCGGGTCTAAAACAAACTTAAAACTCAAATCTGTTTATCTTTTGGATAAAAAAATATTTATTTTCCTCACCAAACCACAATTAAAAAAATAAACGAGGAACGCTCCTGAGATCATATGGATACGCCGAAGTGGATTCACGCTGAAAGGGTAAGCCTCTGAGTTCCTAGAGTTGTTTTATCTCGTGTTTCTTTTGATGTTTCAATTTATTCTAAATGATGACCTAGGAATAATTTTGATTTATTCTATTATGTAAATGTCAATGTAATATTTATTCTTCTTCTTTTCAATTTATGAAAATTCATGTTAGATTACCCCAACGAAAGGAATAAAACTTATTCCCAGATAACATGCCTCACATTTTTCCATGCAGTCATTTTCACTAATAAAAAACGACCAACATATTTGTAAATAAAATGAATCATTTTATTCCTAAATAAGAATTTTCAATCATCAATGTTTTAATTAGGCCACACGGGCTTTCTCAAAATCAAATCGAATATACGTGTAAATAAACATGTTGTACTATATACCATGTGCTAACCATTATGGATGCAGGTTAGATGTATGCCTATGTTTTATTTTCCTTCGGGTATCGCAATTTCAATAATTTTTTGGGAATTGCAATTAATAGACTAGGCGGGCGGTTGCATCCCCCGAGGTTATGTAATTTTAATCTTTACTTTCTCGCATTTATTTATCGCTTTATGTATGGTTTTGTTGCTTTCCGCAATCACGTTAAATCATACATATAACTTGAAAACGACATAAGTACGAATATGTGTAATTAAGAAATACAGTTTTCTATAGATGTAATATAATGTGATCCAATAAGAAATAAGCAACTTATCCCGGACCCGAATTTCTGTGTCTCAGTGGGCTATCCCCCGGACGCTAAGCCTCACAGGACTCTAATTCCTAGAAGAGCTAATCCAGGTGGTGATTCTACACTAAGAGACAACGGATTTCG
Organism: Euphorbia schlechtendalii; assembly: GCA_949673415.1. Classification (NCBI taxonomy): domain Eukaryota; kingdom Viridiplantae; phylum Streptophyta; class Magnoliopsida; order Malpighiales; family Euphorbiaceae; genus Euphorbia; species Euphorbia schlechtendalii. The sequence continues at coordinate 10,282 of CATIWQ010090778.1, read as the reverse complement.
CTTTCTCTTTCAAACCTTTCCGGCTCCACGACCCAGTACATTTTTATTTTCAACTTAAACACCCCAGTGTACTGCACCTCTCATTTCGCGTACTCTCAACCCATCGCATTCTGTGTCGTCCGCTCATAGTAGGGGAGCAACCTCCTTCAGCTATTTTAACATTTTAAGGATATAGATCTAGGGTATCTTGCATGAAATTCACTAAGGTCAGCCTACTGTATTATTTCTTAGATCCATTATAAAACTTCACTCTAGGAATTCCCCACATGCAAGTTACGTTTTATGCATTAAGTTCAAGCAAGCATTCTATTTATTTTAAATGAAATTCCTAGCACATTTCTAGTCTCCTTTCGATACTTGTAGAAGTTTATGTTATTCTCCTTTCGATACTTGTAGAAGTTTATGTTAGTCTCCTTTCGATACTTGTAGAAGTTTATGTTTTGTGTTAGTTTTGCATTCACAATTCACATTTCGGTCCTTCTTGATCTCGTTGAGAAAAAGCTGGGCCCTAACTTGTGAGGTTTTAAGTGCAAACATAAAACAATAGATAAAGTTAAAATAAAGAAAGAAAGTTTACCTCACCACTAGCAACTTGCATATTATTATATATTAAATAAAGTGAAGAATACAAAGATAGAGATAAAAGGAGTTAATCAAGGCCGGTAATCCTCTATTTATAGTAGTCAAGCGGACAATTTTAGAGCATCCATTTGCTCATTAAAATATTTTAGATAATTATTGTTCACACAATACAATGCTTCCCAAGTAATCCAAAGAAATTTCGAAATTTTCATCCAAAATATCAGCCCTTCAGATGTGCTGGACTTCCTCTCCATCTATGGGCAACATGTAAAGCCCATCTTTGGAATTTTCATCAGAGAAGCCTTCAACAACACAAACTTGCTCTTCTTTCTGGATTTTTAGTGCAATCTTCTCAACGACGGGGACAACTTGCAAAACAAAAAAAACTTTTGTAATTTTTTCAATCTAATTTCAAATAAAGTGATTCCTGGTAGAAGTCTTTTCCAAGTAAAGGGCTTGATGTCCAAGTCTATTCCATGAACTTAAAGTCTTATTAGATTTATATGATTAACATCTGTAGTTATCTTTTCCCCTTTAGATTTTATTATAAATAAATGTAGTATTTTTCATTGTATTTTTACCAATTCATATTCTATTCTCATATTCTTTTCATCTTATTTTCTTCTTTATTATTGTATTGAGCTAAATGTTGTTTTATAATACGTTATTAGTACGAGTTTGCTCTATTCCAAATCACAAAAGAATTATGTTTTTTTTTTCAATCTGCCCAGCCAGATGAATTTCAACTTTACTGGAGTTCTAACCATCGGATCATTGTGAAACTTTGTCAAAAGCTTTTGAACTTTTGTATCTTTGATATAACTGTTGTGATTGTTAGGAAAAATTTTCAAACTATTTTTCGTGTGTAAGTAGATTTGTACGATTATATCATTTTGATTTTTTTTAACATGTCGAAACTTGCAAACATCGAATTTGTGGCTCTTGATATTACTGGAAAGAACTACCTTTCATGAGTTCTTCACGCTGAAATCCATTTAGATTCAGTGGTTATTGGAAATACTATAAAAGCACAGAATGGTACAAATGTGCAAGAAAAGGCAAAGACCAAGATTTTCTTTGGCGTCATCTTGACGAGGTGTTAAAATGTGAATATCTAAAAATCAAAGATCCTGCAAATCTTTGGAAAGACTTGAAAGACCTATTTAACCACCTGAATATGGTCTCGTACCAAAAGCTCGTTATGAGTGGATGAATTTACGCTTACAACATCATAAAACTGTAAGCGAGTATAATTTTGTTGTTTTTAAAATGACATCAACACTCAAATTATGTGGAGCAGATATAACTGATAAAGGCATGTTAGAGAAAACTTTTTCTACTTTTATTCAAATAATATGGTCTTAAAACAGTAATATAAAGAAAAAGGCTACAAAACTATAGTGATTTAATTTTTGTCCTTTTTGTACCAAAGAAAAATAATAAGCTTTTATTGAAAAACCATGAATCACATCCCACTAGATGTAGTGCATTCCTTGAAGTGAATGCAACGTCATATAACAATAATTTTTATAATCATGGAAAAGGTTGCAGTCGTGATCATGGTCGTGGTCATGAAAATGGACGGAGTAACAATTTCCACCTGAAGTGGGAAAACAATAACACTAGAAGTGAAAAATCTTGATAACAAGAAACTTGTCTAGAAAAAGGAAAGTGAATGATATTGTTGTTGTCTGAAAGACCATTGAGCACAAATCTGTCGCACCATAAAATATCTAGTGGAATTATATCAAGAAAATATGAAGAAAGGTTTTGTAATGGAAATAAATTGCATATATAAATATGATGGATCTATTGACATTGCTCAATTGGACATGTATGATATTTTTCTAATCAACGCCAATGGAAAGGAGACCACAAATAATGAATAGTTGTAGCTTTTATTTTTTTTCTTGGAATAATTTTTTCCTTAGCTGTTTAATGTCAACTAGCTTTGTTTCTTTTTGAATTTATAATAATATGTTTTTATTTTGCTTTCATGAAGAAACATAAGTTCCTTTCCAATATCCAATGACATCAAAGATTATGAAGCAAAATTATGTATTGTGGATAGTGCCACCACCCATATAATTTTTAAAAAGATGAAATATTTTTCTACTTTGAGTATGAGTGAATCAACGGTTACCACCATATCTAGTAATACAAATATAATTAAAGGCTCTGAAAGAGCTTAAAAATTACTTTTCCAAGGGGAATAAAAATTACAATAAGTAATGTATTATTGTTCCCAAATTCTCAAATAAATTTATTAAGTTTCCAGGATATTCGTAGTAATGGATATCATATCGAAACTGGGAGAGAAGACTTTAAAGAATGTCTTTATGTTACAAATATATTCTCTGGGAAGAAACGTTTACTTGAAAATTTTATATTCTCCCATCTGGCTTGCACTACACATTTATAGATGTGATTGAGGTCAACTTAATTATAAATCTCTATACACCAAGAATTTATAGTTTCACAAATATATAAAATTTGGTGCGATCGACTAGGTCATCCTAGTTCGATGATGATGACAAAAATAATAGAAAATGCACATGGACATCCATTCAAGAACTAGAAGTTTCTTCACCTTAATGAATTATTTTGTGCTTCTTGTTCACAATGAAATTTGATAATAAAACCTTCCAGATGTAAGGTTGGAACTGAATCTCCAATATTTTTAGAATGCATACAATGTGATATACGTAAACCGATTCATCCACCATGTGGATCTTTTAGATATTTTATGATTTTGATTGATGCCTCAAGTATATTGTCACATGCATGTTTATTATCATCATGAAATCTAGATTTTACTAGATTACTTGCTCAAATAATTCGATTACGATTACAATTTCCTGATTATACAATTAAGTAAATGCTTGTTGATAGTGCTGGAAAATTTACATATCAAACTTTTAATGATTTTGTCTGTCAACTAGGATAAAATTTGAACATTTTGTAGCACATGTTCATACTCAAAATGGTTTGATAGAATCATTTATTAAACACTTGTAACTAATTGCATGACCATCAATTATGCGAACAAATCTTCCTACATTAGTAAGGGGATATGCAAAATTGCATGCAACGGAGCTCATATGTTTAAAACTAATGAGCTATCATGATTATTCTCCCCTACAAATTAGCATTTGGTCATGAGCCCAATATTTCTCATATAAGAGTAATTGGTTTTGTAGTGTATGTGTCAATTAATCCACCTCAACAGACTAAATTGGGTTCTCAAAGGAGAATAAAAATTTTTGTTGGTTAGGAATCACCTTCAATAATTAAATAAAAACCATTAACTGGGGATATGTTTACTACACATTTTGCAGATTATTATTTTGATAAAAAAAACTTTTCCAAAATTAAGGGTAGAAAAGAAAAGTTCAATTTTGGAAAAGGAAAAGGAAATTACATGTAATGCTTCATCTCTTTCTTATAAAGATATCAAATCAAAGGATTTTGAACTAGAGGTTCAAAAGATAATCCATTTTCAAAATTTAGCAAATAGATTGCCTGATGCACTTGCTAATCCAAAATGCATGACAAAGTCGTATATACCAGCAGTAAATGCACCAATACATATTAAAATTCCTGAAGAACAAACTAACAATAGTGTTTTAACGCACCTGAAGCATGGACTACCAATTGGTTCAAGGATGAACATCCTTGAAAAAGGAAATCTATCGACAATATAGATAATTCTATTGAGGGTAATATTACTAATATAAATACACTTCCTTTGAAGTAAAAGTACCTGAATTGCTAAAATCTGAATTGATTGAAAACAAAGAAATTCAAATAAATTATATTTGTATTGAAAAAAGATAGAATTGAGATAAAATGGTTATCTATCTTATTTTTGCATTTAATGTTGCAATAAATATTGCGAATGAACATATGGATCACAAAATACAATATGTACAAGAATGTAAGGATAGAAGTGATTGACCAAAATGGCAAGATGCAATTCAAGAAGAATTGAAGTCTTTTGACAAATGTAAAGTTTTCGAACTTGTAGTTCGAACACCACAAGGTATAAAACTTGTGAGATATAAATGGGTTTATGTGAGAAAGAGAAATGAGAAAAATGAAGTTAGTAGCTATAAGGCAAGACTTGCTGCACGAGGTTTTTCCCAAAGACCGGAGATTGATTTCGAGGAGACATATTATCTTATAATAGATGCGATAACTTTTCATTATCTTATTAGTTTGGCAGTGCAATAATATTTAAAAATGCATTTAATGGATGTTGTCACATCTTATATAAATGGCTAACTTGATAATGACATTTATATGAAAATCCATGAATGATTGAAATTGTAAGAAAAATATGGCAAATCAGAGCTTTATTCAATAAAGTTGCAACGATCATTATATAGACTAAAGCAGTCTGGGCACATGTGTTATAACTGTTTTAGTGAATATATTTTGAAAGAAGATTATCAAAATGATCAAATTTGTCCGTGTGTTTTCATAAAGAAATCGGATCTGCATTCACTATCATCTCAATTATGTTGATGATTTAAATATCATTAGAACTCCTGATGAGATTCCAAAAGTTGTAGATTCTTTGAAAAGAGAATCTGAGATGAAAGATCTTGCAAAGATAAGGTTTTTTCATGGTTTACAAATTGAACATCTTGATAAAGGAATTTTGGTACATCAATCAAATTATACTCAAAAGATCTTGAAACGATTTAATATGAGCAAAGCACATCAATGGAGCAATCCAATGGTGCTACGATCACTTGATGTGAAAAATGACTCATTTCACCCTTGAGAAGATAATGAAGATATTCTTGGTCCTAAAGTATTATATCTTAGCGCAATAGCAACATTAATGTATCTTGCTAATACAAGGTCTAATATTGCTTTCTTAGTTAATTTATCATCAAGAAATAGCGTTGCACTTACTAGAAGATATTGTAATGCAGTTAAACACATAATGCACTATCTTTAAGTAACTATTGATTTGGATTTATTTTTTTCATATAAATCCAAGCCTGAATTATTTGGATATTTGGATGCGGGATAGTTATCTGATTCACATAAAAATCTATCCCAAACTAGTTATTTATTCAAATATGGAAGTACAGTTATATCTTGGCGTTCAATGAAGCAAGCAATCACAAGTACTTACTCAAATTATGCTGGATTATTTGCAATTCATGAGGCAAGTCATGAATGTGTATGGTTAAGATCATTAACAAAGCATATCGAGGTGTATGTGAAAATTAAATGGCTAAAGAAGATCTAACGACGATATATAAAGATAATGCTGCTTGTATTCATCAATTGAAGGAAGGCTACATTAAAGGAGATAGAATTAAACATATATCATCAAAGTTTTTCTTTACTCATGATTTGAAAAGAATGATGAAATTAGTGTTCAACAAATCCGCTCGCGCAACAACTTAGCAGACTTGTTCATTAAAGCCTTATAATTAGCAACATTCAAGAAGTTGGTTCATGACATTCGGAATGAGTCATCTCATGATCTTATTTACTTTTGCAAATAGGAGGACTAATCATTGCATTCCTTTTCCCTTGATCAAGGTTTTTATCTCAAATGGTTTTTCCTTGATACAGTTTATAATGGGTTAGTGTCTCGTTAGCAATGGACATTAGAGGGGAGTTTTAGAAGTCTTTTCCAAGTAAAGGACTTGATGTCCAAGTCTATTTCATGAAGTTAAAGTCTTATTAGATTTATATGATTAATATTTGTAATTATCTTTTCCCCTTTAGATTTTACTATAAATAGATAATAATATTTCCCATTGTATTTTCAGTAATATCAAGTTCTATTCTCGTATTCACTCCATCTTATTTTCTTCTTTAATATTGTGTTGAGCAAAGGTTGTTTTACAACAATTCCAAAGCTGTTTTACTTATATTTTCTTGATACATTTTCAACTCATCAAATTCTAATACATATTAAATAAAAAATATCATTTTGAATTTATTTTATCATTTTGATAAATTTTGACTGAATTGGATGAAACTTACTTTTGAGCAACATCCTTAAAGAGAGTTTTTTAACAAGTTTCAACGATATCTTATATATTCATACAAACATAATAAAAAAATTTGAGTCTCTTTCAATCATGGGCTCTAGTTCGCCATACTATTGTATTTATATTTTCTATTCTATTTAGTTTTCAGAATTTTTTATTCATAACACTTTGAGAATGATTACTCTACTTACTGGGGTTGTTTAATCACTCTTTTACATAAGAAAGAAAGCTTGATTATACTTATATAAATACTTTTATGTTGTAATTATATTCAATGCAAATTTGAAAACAATGAAAAGATATAAAGTTAAAAAATTAAAAGAAAGAATGATCAGCGGCATCAAAGATTAAACTAAATGTGTGTGTGTGTGTGTGTGTGTATATATATATATATTGTTCATCGTTTTTGTTATATGTGATTCGATGCATGTTTAACTAGTAAGTATGTAAAGAGATTACATTATTCCGACAATATGCCTCCCATTTCATTCCCAAACCCAGTGAATACTAATGCTCTCGAATAAGTGCGTAATATACTATTCACATTCATTAACCGTTTATCATTGTCAATTTGGTACGAATTAATTAGTTATTACAATATATACAAGTTAATAAATCACAAATAGATTAAAAATGGATAAGTATGATAATTTTGTGGGTGAATCCAAGTGATCGATTCTTGGATTATGTGATATTTTGGAAAGAAATAATAGAATCACAAAAGCCTAATTACAAGAAAAAAGTTCACGTATTCATATTAGAACTTATAAATTTTATGATTGTGATTTTGGTTACATTCATCATGCCACTCTTAAAAAATTAGCGATCCACTATTTCTTTTTATTATTTCCAATTTATCTTATTATATGGTATACAGAATTGATTAGTTCACTGTATATTCACAACTATTCTTTTGTTAATCCTATTCAAGTAGGGCATAATACCTCTATGACATTCAACATCTTTGTTATTTACTGTTGAGAATAGGGGATTACTCTGATGAATATGAAGTCATGATAACATCATTAGATAGAAACTATTTTGGTGGTTCTACTAAATTTTTAATCGAATAAAATCAGAATATTAAACAAGAACTTAGAACGCAAAAATACAGTGATTTTTTGAACCAATATGATATATGACCAATTTCAAGTATTTATTTTTGTTCAAAGGACATTGTCCAAAAGACATGAGTTTTCGGGATTATATAAGTTCTGAAAATACATGACTTTTCAGGAAAAATGCGAATTTTTGGTCAAAAAATGACTTTTCAAGGGTAATAACAAAAATTTTTTTTATTCGAGTAAATCGGTAGCTCGACTCCAGCTAGGGTGCTGCCCCTGGACCCCCTGAATCGTGATAAATTTTGAAAAAGCATACACTCTGCATTCTCATGACTTGTTCAATGATATATCACGATCGCATTGGTCAATTAATCAATCCAATTATACTAAATCACTAAAATTTACTCCTTTATTCTTTTTCATATTCTTATTATTATTTATATAATCACACTATTGCACGCACATCCTCTAACAATTCAATTTAATGATAGAGAGATGTGAGGAAATTCAAAATTATTTCCATCACTCTATCCAAAAAGATTGATGTTGGAACATATTGGAGTAAAATGAGCTAATATTTGGAGTAAAAATGTTGAAATATGCAGGTGACTTACTCAAACAAGTGATTGGAATTTGACATTTTAACATTATATATGAATAAAATGATAGATGCAATGCTGTTTTTGGGAGACTTGACATACGCGGATGATCATCCGAATCATGACAATATGAGGTGGGATACTTGTGATCGATTCATTGAGCCATCTACAGCATTTCAGCCTTGGATTTTGTGTGTTGGCAATCATGAACTTGATCATGCTCCGGAAATTGGTGATCACATACACACATAGGTACCATGTCCCTCGCAAGTCATTTGGAAGCATATGTCCTCTTTGGTACTTCTTTAAACGTGCATTGACTTATATCATTGTCCTTTATTCTTAGTAATTTTCTTATGGAAAATATACATTACAATATTCATTGATGAAAAAAGAGTTTTCATAGGTTTACCAAAGTGAGACATAATTGTTAATAATTCTCCTCCATAATCCATGGTACAATAGTAACAATTATCACTACATGGAGGGGGAGACCGTGAGGGTGCAATTTCAGCCTTGGTCCATAAAAAAACAAAATCGATTTAGCATTTGATGGTCATATTCATTTATATGAATGCATCGTAATTTTTTCATTTCATTTTTTAACTAAGTTTTATAATTGGTGGATTAGTTCTTGTTGTGATATATAGAAGAGGTTATCAAATGTTATGTACAACATAACAAATGGATTGAGCATGCTTGAAAAGGATATTTACCAATATATATGATAGTTGGAGATGGTGGTAAATTAAAAGCTTGTCCAATAAGTTGTTAGAAAATGTTCGATAGTAGTGATAATAACTACTGCAAAACTTATCATGTATCAGTTGTTGAAGGCTTGACCAATAATTTATTTGTATGATTTATCAGTTGTTGTAGACTTGGCTAATAAGTTGTTGCCAATAACATGACTTATCATGATACAATAAGTCCTTACATGAATTAAGATGAATACTTGTCAAATAACGTGGCTTTCCATGAATCAGTTTCGTGAAATAATATATCTCTCTATGGAACATCATGAGTATTAAACAACATGTTTTTGTGTGAAATAACATACTTGTTCATCAAACAACATATCCATCCATATATATATATATATACATACATATATATATATACATATATATATATATATATACATATACATATATACATATACATATACATATATACATATACATATACATATATAGATAAACTGAGAGCCAAGGTGAAGGTAGTCAACTTGAGGGATAGGCTAGTCGTGAGGGTTGAGGCATGAGCTCAAGAGCGATCTAGCACCATTTTTGAGCTGTGAGAGTATATATATAGGTTGGATGCCAACATAGCAACCGAGAGGGAGAAGATGATGAGGAATATGAGGAAGAGCTCGAGATTCAAGTTTGACAAAGGGGAGACGCTGTAGGAACATGCTCCAGGCCAGATCTCATTAAGTTGATGTCCAGGGGTAAGTACTTGCCAATGCGCTACATGAGCGAGCTACGCCCGGGATTCCTCCACTACACCTAAAGGATCTCACATGTGAGGAGGATGATGATGAGAAGGCCATTAAGGACTTTAGTGATGATAGTAGTAGTGATGGCGAGGAGGCAAACTCTAGGCTGTAATAACTTTATTTTTATTCTTACTTTTTGTTATTCAAGGCTTAGTCCCGTATATTTGATACACTTGCAACTTGAACCTTTTGATATTTGAATCTTTTATCTATGGTACAATTCTTTTCTTGATGTTTACCTGAGATGAATGTGAACATCCATATGTATAACTTGTATTGCATTTGACTTTTTGCAGGTGAAACTAAGAAAAAGTTGAAATTTATAGCAAAAAGTAGAGGTTGTACAGGTGAGGTCGATATCGGCTTTATGGGTGTCATTGGTCTGATAGTTTAGACCGGTATCACCCTTACCAAATTTGTTCCAGACTTAGCCAACTTTTCTTCTTTTTCTTCCTTTCATTCATTTTCGCACCATTTTTGCTATGGAAACTCACAACTCTCAACTAGGAAATTAAG
>CATIWQ010090777.1:0-18300 GCA_949673415.1 Euphorbia schlechtendalii | reverse complement strand
TTCCATCCCATTTTCATCCCCTTTTCTTTTGTTGAATATGAGCCTCCTTTTTTTTTAGAGCTCCCCTCAATCCATAAAGTTATGTGGTACACCCACTTGTTTTGTCCTTTCTCCTTTTTCTTCCATTAATGTCACTTCCATCTTTATGGAGGGACCATCTTAATATTGTGAAAGTGATTGGTAATCAATTAGTGGGGTAATTGTTTAATGATTTTTGGATTTCTGTCCATCATTCTGCTACTACTGTCAACGCGACATCGGTACCGATGTTACTGAGTGACATCGGTACCGATATAACATCGGTACTGATATCACAACATCGGTACCGATGTTAGGGACATCATCGGTACTGATGTTAGTAACATCGGTGTCAACTTTAGATTTTTTGTCTAACTTTGGTTTAAATTTGGACTTGGTTATTGACTAGGTGGTCTAAAAGATATCTAAGGTTCGTAGGAAATGAGGAATGCTTCTCTCGAGGACCTCCGAGACTCTGTCAAAGTAGAAGACTAGCAAAGGAAAATATATTACAGCTTCATCATCGAACTCGCGAGTGGGGATCAAAATCCGGTGCTCACAGAAGGAATTTGGTTTTATGGACCAACTAGAGTTACGGAACAAAAGAAAATAAGATAATTTATATTGGAGGATTGGATTGGTGGATAGATGAATATAAAGATGTATGAATAGACTAGAGAAGATGCAAATTATATAGATATACCCTAAGAGAAATTATAGTAGAGAAAAATAAACAAAATCATCAAGAATACTTCATACACTAGACAACTTTAACAAATACGGTTTTAGACACCCTAATATTCAATAATTCACCGCAGAGAAGCACATGAAATGACTTTTCTAGATCTAGGGTAAAAAATTATATAACTTATAAGAACCTAGATAACATTAATACTATGCTTAGTACGGGTCGCTCTCACATAGCCATATCTAGCAAGTTACAACTCCAAAAATGTTGGCTCACTAAACAACATTATAATCACAGATCTAGTGACTATACACAATCTAGTTAACCTCGAAATCACTCTTAAATTAACTCGAAAGCATATAACTTAATTAATATAAGAGACTCAAGATGAAATACTAATTATGACACATAGACATATCATAAACTTTGAAATAGAAAGTATGAGCAGAAAACAAAGTAAAGTTGTAAGGTATGCAAGTGAAAAGTAAAGTTGATCAAACCGTATCCACTCTTTAATTGGTGTTGTCAATTCCAGCAATTCCTGCGTCTACTTTGAATCCGATTTCGACTCATACAGAACCTCCGTTAGAATGCTATTCTTTATGAATATAGAACAAAAGAATGTTGAAGAATGAAAACTTTTATTGATAAGTGCTCTGCAATTACACTCATACAACAATCACTCAAATTTGTGGAGAAATCTAGTAATCGAAATAAGAGTCAATCACTTAAACATATTTCTCACTATAACTTTAAACTAGTAAAATCTATACAATTTCTACTCTCTATCTATGCACACACTATGCACTACATTTCCACACAATAACCCATGAAGTTGGTGTGATTTGAACCCTATTTATAGAGTATGAAGGGTTGCGTCTATCCAAATGAAGAGTTGTGTCCATTGGCGAAGAGGTGCATCACTTCATTGTGATTTGTTGCAAAGTCTCATCTTTATCCACAATGGATAGGCACCTTTTTATGATTAGTTAACTTCCAAAATATCTTTTCGTTTGGTAGTTTATGGCAGTTGATCATTTTTATTCGGTGGTTGGTGGTTGAAACGATATAACCAATAATAGTCACATGTCGTGACCGCAAATCCCATGTTGTGATCGTGATCATTGATTGGTAGTTTTCTATTTATGAAGAGTGACAAGTCACGACCACCAATAGGTGTAATGACTGTGAAATGTCATTTCTTAATGATTCTTCATTGCAACTTTGCCGATCTTTGACAACTCCAATCCTAAGCCAAATCCTTGTGTTCCACGCATCTCTTTCCACCTTTTTCACTATTTTTACATAGAATTCCACTTTTTGATCATTTCACTCCCAAGATTCACCTAGCTTCTGCACTTGTATAAAAAACAACTACATACCACGTGAAATATTTTATATGAAGTATAAAATGACTCAAAACCATATCATTTAATGATTGAAAATATCATGATAATAAGTGTAATTATAACCTTATCACACCCCCACACTTAACTTTTGCCTTGTCCTCAAGGTAAACACAACAGAAGTGTATAAGATAGTAATTCAAGTTCGTACCTCATTTGGGGAAAGACTATTGTAGTGAGTACCACATTCCCACATTGCATAAGATTCAAGTAAAATTTCAAAATTTCCCACAAATTAATAATGTGCAACTTATGTAGTTCAGTTGCATACCTTTGCTCTTATTGGATGGTCAACCAAATCACATATTCATATAAGTGTTATATGCTTACTTGAATATTTCCTTCTCTTAAACATAGTATAAATCATAAAGGACTAAGGGAGCACACTTTGAAAAGATTGGTCTCAAGGAATTTTTAGGTAACCTAGGATGCTAAAACATTCTTAGTGGTTGCATTTTATGCTCCATACCACTCTCCCCTTTTTTAGTGGTTGCATTTTATGCTCTGTACCACTTTCTCTCATTTTTTTTCTTTTAAAGAATATGTTTTTGAAGTACAGATTCATACTTTGCACGCATTTTTCATTCTATGCTACTTTTTTTTTTCTTTTCACTCATTGAATGGTTGCAGGTTCTGCTCCGTAACATTCTTCACCTTTTGCATAACTCATATGTTATCCTCTCTTTCTTTTGATTTTTTCTCTTAATACCCTCATCCTTTATTGATCACTTTCAAAGTATTATGGCTATAGTTTCCTTACACTTTAAACACACTCAATACATATAGGACATATGTGAGAATAGCACATAAAACTCATAGTAAGAATCCTATTAGATATACCTCCACTACTAACTTATCGGTAGCATTAAAATAATACTATATAACTTATACTAATCCTTGTTGCATTGAAATATATATCAAAACTTACTTGGAATATTGCTTTCGAATGTTACTCACCACTCATCCTTTCCAAATGCTAAATTTTGTTCCACTAGCACTCACACTCTCAACTTGTGGTCTAACTCGAATCATTTTTTTTCGAAATATGCACTAACATTGAACTTGCAATAGCTAACACTCACAATAACCATTGAGGCCTTTCTAGGATGACATCTAGCGGTTGGAACAGATGGTCTGATGGAAGAATCTTCATGAGTCAAAATTAGGTTCTTTATGCGATTAGAATAGGAGTAGAAAGAATAGACACCATTGTTCTCTTGAAAGAGTCTAGTGTTCTTCAAGTAATTCCCATCCATATAATGAAAATACTCACCCGGTTATTAAACATAGGGGAGTTCATTTCTTGCACGCAAGATGATAGCGATGATAATTTTGGCCGCCCAATCTTGTTTCTCATACTTGTAGAATTCTTCTTCATCATATCCCAAATAATATCCACGGGTTCTGCTTTTTTCTTATTCATCGCACAAGAAAGAACAAATAAATCTTGCTTTTGGACTTTGGTGTTCTCTACTTGACAAAATACCGAAGTGGAAAGGTATTTGTGGAGTAGAAGAATACACTCATCATTATTAAGTTTATTAGGAGAATTTTTGGGGTTCTCTTACCCGTTAAATCTGCCCAAACTCTATTTGCTTGAAAAGATTTTGTCATGCTTGATGAATTTTCAATTTTGAACCTGAACCAAGCACTCATCATCTTTCTCGTGACAGTGTATTATTTTCCTTGGTTGTGAAATTGAATCACCCCTCTTCTTGTTGTCTTCAAAATCGAATGTCACTTGACAATCTAATCCCGATTTTTATGGAAATCTCATTCCCACAAACGTGATTAAACAAAGATTAGCAAGATGCATTCCCATTTGTTCATGGAGTCCCAAAGTCTCCAAGAAAACCATATCAAGAAAAATTATGTCATTGATTTCCAACTTGTTGAGAATTTGGAATCTCTTTCCTTCTTCTCTTGTATGAATCGGAAAAGGACATCCAAAATCTTGTTGGTAATTCGGGGTTTGTCTTCTATTTGCTAGTACTTTAACACGAGGTATGTTGGTTTTTATTTTGATGTGAAGGTTTTTTGAAAAGGGTTTGAATGTAGAAGATGAAAGAATCAGAACTTTTGTAAGCTTTGTATAAGGTTATGGTGGCTATGGATTCAATCTAGACCTTTATATAGAGTTCTAACAGGTCATTGATTTGTCAAAATATTCAATATAGCCGTTTATCCTTCAAACTAGCTGTTATTAGTAGTTTTAGCCATCTGTTGCATATTAAATCATGAGTTATAAAGGTCATTTTCTACCCGTGTCATGATCATGAAGGCCTGTCACAATCGTGACTTTCTTCACAATAGAAATAGAAAGTTTTACTACTTATTATCATGGGCGTGATCAATAGTCACGATCGGGGTCTTCTTCAGTTCTTCTATTTCTTCGATTTTTAGACTTAATCCTATAATAACTTAGAAAAAAATAAACATGCTAAATATAAATAATAATTATATTCATACCTAACATTAACAAATAAACAATTACACTAACAATCAAACAAACAAACAAAGAAATAAAAAAAACAACAAACTGTACAAAATCCTAGGTCTAAAAGGAAAAACGAATATTCAATTGGTGGGAACCGATTCTATCATCATTAGGTCAATCTTATAGTAGGATTCCAGTAGATCTCACTCGACATCAAACATCAAAGTATGAATGTCATCAATTTTCCTATGAATCGAGATCTACGCCTCCATAAGTTCATTCAACCTTCTACAGAGGTTGGTGACTTTATGCTCTTCCTCCTACGTAATTTCCCTTTCTCTTTCTCTATCAGCTTCCACCCTTACATCCCATGATCTCAAATCATAGTTTATTCTCTCTTCTTCAATGCACCTTACTAGAAAACAATGCTCAAAGAAGACTTCTATAGTTAACTCTGAAATTTCATCTTCAGCAGTAAAAACTTCAGTGGCATAGGGCATTCTCCCAATATGTCGTAATAAGTTCGCCATCATTAGACACCTGTATTGTATCATTCCAGGATTTTGCATAGTAGACATGAGCATCTCCATCATAATCCCCAAAATATCTACAATTGTACCATCCAAATTACCTCCAACACGAACAATTTTTAAGGAATGACAAGATCAAAATTAGACTTGCCAAACAGCGCACCACTTAAGTAAAGTGTAATACAAGAAAACAAGGATCACGAATCTACCGGCTATAGGCAAATTCTTGTTTGAACTCGGTTTGGACAGTCAAGCAATTCCATGTTGTTAAAGGATCCCAACCAGGAAGCATCTTATTGTAGTAATCCTTGGGAAATCCCATATACTTATCCAAAGCTTTCCTAGTCAACTTATATTCTCTTCCATGATGATGATAGACTAAGCAATTCTTCCTATCGTTCTTCCATACCAGTGTGACCAACATCTCCATACAACTGTCTACGCTGTTCCCCAGGGTCATATTCAAGTAAATTACAAAGTTTAGTATTCTAAGATAATACATTACTTGTCATAGACGCCAAGATGGATGAGACTGTTTCTATGAATCGTTTAGGAACTTTTGAACTCAGCATCTTTAATGACCTCATAATGATCTCCCTATTCTCATGAATGGATTGGGAACGGAGCCTCATACCATTCTTGTAGATTGGATGGGGGAAGTAGATTGGATTTGTTTGGCATAACCATTTTTATGAAAGAAAAGTTTAAAAGGAATGAAGTAATTTCAGATTTGGATTAGATTTGTGATTGGAAAGACTGAAATTTAGATTGTAGAAGTGAGAAATTGATGAACTTCATGCATCAATTTTATAAAAGTTAGTGGAATAACAGTGGAATAACTGCAAAACTGCTGTAGTTATTGCATAAGTCGAGATCGTGATAAATTGTTCGATCGTGACTTATAGAATTTGGGAAATAAAAAGTTTTATGAAAGAATTCACGAGAGCGAATGGTGGTTGCAAACGCAAATAGGAAAAATAGAAGAATTTCTTCTATTTATCAAGAACTCAGATGTAATTATATGATTTATAACCTCCAAGATGATTATTTCATATTCTTTTAACATCGAAGTTAGTATTGAAAAATTATACAATTTAAGAAATAAACAAATAAATCTCTAGAAATTTTATCTATAGAACGCACCTGCCTTCCCCTGTAACGGTGCCAAAAACTTGATCATAAGGTTTTGACTATACTAATTTAGAGGGCTTATGTTCGGTGATGAAGTCAAAAACCTTGTTCCCCACTTTTCTACCGATAAGATCAGAGTTCAAAATATGAACATGTGTTATTAATACAGCTCATCAAATAGAAAAATGGTGACCACTTCAAGTATACAGTTTCGATGGAATTTTAAAAGATATCGATCCGATAGAAAAGGAATTCGTAACTAAGGACCAACTAGAGTTACAGAACAAAAGAAAATAAGGTAATTTATATTGGAGGATTGGACAGGTGGATAGATGAATATAAAGATGTATGAAAAAACTAGAGAAGATGCAAATTATAAAGATATTCCCTAAGAGCAAGTACAGTAGAGAAAAATATGTAAAATCATCAAGAATACTTCGTACACTAGACAACTTTAACAAATAGAATTCTAGATTCCCTTATATTCAATAATTCATTGCAGAGCAACACATGAAATGACTTTTCTAGATCTAGGGTAAATGAATTATGACACTGATAAGAACCTGGATAACATTAATACTATACTTAGTACGGTTCGCTCTCACATAGCCATATTTAGCGAGTTACCACTCTAAAAATTTTGGCTCACTAAACAGCATTATAATCTTGGATCCAGTGATTATACACAATCTTGTTAACCCTGAAATCACTCTTAAAGTTAACTCGAAATCATATAACATAATTAATATAAGAGACGCAAGACGAATACTTATTATGACACATAGACATATCACAAACTTCGAAATAGAAAGTATAAGCAGAAAATGAAGTAAAGTTGTAAGGTATGCAAGTGAAAGCTAAAGAGGATCAAACCGTATCCACTCTTTAATGGGAGTCATCAATTTCCGTAATTCCTGTGTCTACTTTGACTCTGGTCTCGACTCGTACAAAACTTCCGTTAGGATGCTATTCTTTGTGAATATAGAATAAAAGAATGTTGAAGAACAAAAACTTTTATTGATAAGTGCTTTGCAATTACACTCATACAACAATCGCTAGAATTTATGGAGAAATCTGTGATCAAAATAAGAGTCGAATCACTTAAACATTTTTCTCGCTATAACTTTGAACTAGCGAAATCGGTACAATTTCTACTCTCTATCTATGCACACACTATGCACTACTTTTCCACACAATACCACTCAAGAAATTGGTGTGATTTGGACTCTATTTATAGAGTATGAAGGGTTGCATCTATCCAAATGAAGAGTCATGTCCATTGGCGAAGAGTTGCATCACTTCAATGTGATTTGTTACAAAGTCTCATCTTTATCCACAATGGATAGGCACCTTTTTATGGTTGGTTGACTTCCAAAAGGTGTCTTTTCATTTAGTAGTTTATGCTGATTGATCATTTTTATCTAGCGATTAGTAGTTGAAAAGATATAACCAATAATCGTCACAAGTCACGACTCGAATCTCATGTTGCGATCGTGAACATTGGTTGGGAGTTTTCTGTTTACGATGAGTGACAAGTCACGATCGTGAATAGGTGTCATGACCCTGAAATGTTGTTTCTTCATGATTCTTTTTTGCAACTTTGCCGATCTTTGACAACTCCGATCCTAAGCCAAATCCTTGTGTTGCATGCATCTTTTTGCACCTTTTTCACTCTTTTTACATTGAATTCCTCTTTTGATTATTTCACTCCCAATATTCACCTAGTTTCTACACTTGCATAAAAAACAACTACATACCACATGAAATTTTTTATTTGAAGTATAAAATGACTCAAAACCTTATCATTTAATGATTGGAAATATCATGATAATAAGTGTAATTATACACTTATCACCTCATAGGATCCCAAAGTATAGAGCCTCTAGAACCAATATAATACACTCATTCCATTAGGTTAAGTACTATCGAGTTTATTGAGCTTGGATTAACTATCAGCTTATGTAATAGCCATAGCTATCCTTGAATTAGACTTGTTCAAGAATAACACCACTCATCCATTATGTATCAAGATTGACTAGAAATCTGTTCTATCAATCTTATACTCTGATAAGAGGTTTATGAGTGTGTCACTTCAACAAGGGGCTCTAAGGTACATCTCCTATTATATCACTATATTAGAAGCGATGGATCCCATCTTGACTAATAACTTACCAACATGTGATCATCACTATACTCATAATCACTTGTATCATTCTAATTGCAAGGGTATGAATAAGTATGACCCAAAGTATAGCAACTTCTACAAAAGGTAACCGGTATCTCAGGTTTGAGGATACTTGTACTACTACTGCATTAAGATATGACTCTAACACATGGATATAGTTATTTTCGAGTGTTTATCTTACAGCTGTCTCCAATGTATTACCTGAATACATTCATGTGTTTAACTCAAGGTAGAACCTTCAACTCGTAAGATCGGCTGGTTAGATCTAATCAAAGGAGTAAGCCTACACATGCTAGTTTGTTCATTCCATTGATGTCCAGTCTCAATGAAACTACGACTAGGGATATTTATACTATTCATAGTAACACGTATGTGCAGTTCTCACACCACATAGCTCCCACTGTGTCCTCGCACATTTACGCTATGAAGTAGTCATGGACTTTTCTCATTAATGTGCACATACATATTTAATATTATACACATATGATACCAGCGAGATACATTAATAAATAGAAAGTACTGATAAGTAACAAAAATGCCTTAATTATTATTAATAATAACTCAAAACCATTTGTACATTATAACTAATAAAGATATATCACCCTAATTGCCTCTAGGGAATACATCATGTCTAACAAAAACACCCTATGAGCTTTGGTGAGGGCGTAAGCCTAAGATTGGTCATCTCAGATCCTTTATTTGTAGGTGTTTTATATTGAATACCAAGGACTAGCTAGGTATGTTTGATCTGAATGTTAATGAAGGTATCTTTTTGGGTCACCTAACTAATAGTAAGGCATGTAGAATATATGTCAAGAGAACCGATCTTTTAGTGGAGTCTATTTTTCTTTCAAAAAAAGAGGAGTATATGCATGTAGATTTTAATGAAACTAACAATGTAGGTAGATGTCCATCTGATGAAGATGAAGGAGTAATCTAAGAAAACAATCAACTTAGTATACCACTCTTTGTGCCTCGCAACCTAGAACAAGAGCCTGAAACTGAGGAAGTTAAAGTTGATGAAGATCTTTCTTTTAACTCCAATGAAAAAGATGATCAACCTCAGCATCAACAACTTAGTGTAGAGACTCTCATTGTTGATCTGAGTCTTCTAAGAAAGATTAGGATTTATCGCAATCATACAATCAAGAGAATTATTGATGATGTTCATAATCTGTTATGATTTGAGGTTATCTCAGCAAGATGGTAAGCCATCTAGCTTTCATCTCATTTTGAACCCAAGATGTTTGAAGATGTAGAAGGAGATGACTATTGGAGGATCTCAATGAAAGAGGAATTATATCAGTTCATGCGCTATGATGTTTGGGATCTAGTTCCTAAGCCTGAAGGGAAACTAATCATTAGCACCAAATGGTTTTTCAAGAACAATGAAGATGGCGTTGTTGTTAGAAACAAGGCCAAGCTCGTTTCTCAAGGCTATAACCAACAAGAAGAAAATCGACTATGATAAGAACTATACACCTATAACTCATCTTGAAGCAATTAGGATTCTTTGTGATTTTGCATCCCATATGAATTTCAAACTATTTCAAATGAAAGTCAAGAGTGTTTTCCTAAGTGGCTTCATTCAAGAAGAAGTTTATGTATAATAACCCCCAGGCTTTCAAGATGCAAATAATCTACAGCATGTCTACAAACTGGAGAAGGCTCTATATGGATTGAAGCAAGCACCCCATGATCCGTATGAGAGGTTGACCAACCTCTTACTCAACAAAGGCTACGGAAGAGGCAAAGTAGATACAACTCTATGTTTATCAAGAGAGTCGCATATTCATATAAGTGTTATATGCTTACTTGAATATTTACTTCTCTTAAACATAGTATAAATCATAAAGGACAAAGGAAGCACACTTTGAAAAGATTGGTCTCAAGGCACTTTTAGGTAACCTAGAATGCTAGAACACTCTTAGTGGTTGCATTTTATGCTCCATACTACTCTCCCATTTTTTAGTGGTTGCTTTTTATTCTCCATACCACTTTCTCTCATTTTTTTTCTTTTAAAGCATATGTTTTTTACAGATTTGTACATTGACGGTCCAGACTTGTAGAAAACACACAAAAAAATAGCAGAAACGGCAAAACAAAAAATCCGAAACTTCAAACGCTCATAACCTTCCCTATGGTTATTGGATTCAAACGATTTTCATCATTTTCGAAGGCTCATGATGTCTTTAACATACTGAAAGTGACAATCACGTTTTAAAGATAGCTTCATACAGAAAAATATCAAACAGTCCGTGTTGTCCTAAATCATGAATCGTAATTTTAAGTAACTTCAAAAAATCATAACTTTATTTATACTTATCCGTTTTAAGTTATCTTTATCATTCCGGAAACCTCATGATCTAAGGAATCTAATAAAAATAACTAATCATGCAATAAAAATCTTCATCAAACCCAGAACTGAAAACAGTAACATTCTACCCAGGAAACCGAAATAAATTTGTACAAAACTTTTAAAAGTCATAACTTTTGATATACTTATCTGTTTCAAATGATATTTATTATTACGGAAAGCTCAAGATGTCTAAAATATGTTTATGTAAAGAAAATACTCAAAAATATTTGAAATCACACTGAAACTCCCCGAAAATAGATTGGTACGCAAAAACAGAGAAAACCGAAAAGAAAATGAAACTTCAAAAAGAAAAGTATATAAATGTAAGCAGAAACTCTAGGAACTCAAAGGCTTACCCTGTAGTCATTAATACACTTTTTTTAAGGTCCATGAAGTCCTCCGGAAAAAGCTCCTCGTTTCTTTTTGGTTGTTGGTTGATGATTTTAAAAAAATCTTTGGAAGGGATCCATTCCTTGCCAAAGTAGATGTTTTAGAAGATGTAGTAACCTTCAAGTGAGTGATAAAGATGTTGTAGACTCTCCATTCAAGCTTAAACCTCAAGGATTTAATCTAATAAACCCGAAATTCCAAGTGTTGGTGATTAAAGTTTGGAGTTTCTCTCAAGAACACATGAAGAAATGCTCCCTAATGCTCTCTACCTTCTTCTATGTTTTTTATGAGTTTCATCCTTCTCTTACCTCTCTTTTCCACCCCATTTTCGTGCCCCTTTTCTTTTGCTGAATATGAGCCTCCTTTTTTCTTTGAGAGCTCCCCTCAATCCAAAAAGTCAAGTGGTACACCCACTTGTTTTGTCCTTTCTCCTTTTCCTTCCATTAATGTCACTTCCATCTTTATGGAGGGATCATCTTAATAGTGTGAAAGTGATTGGTAATTAATTAGTGGGGTAATTGTTTAATGATTTTCGAAATTCTGTCCATCATTCTGCTGCTACTGTCAACGCGACATCGGTACCGATGTTACTAAGTGACATCGGTACAGATATAACATTGGTACCGATATCACAACATCAGTACCGATGTTAGGGACATCGGTACCGATGTTACAACATCGGTACCGATGTTAGTAACATCGATGTCAACTTTGGATTTTTGGTCTAACTTTGGTTCAAATTCGGACTTGGTTACTGACGAGGTGGTCTAAAAGATATCTAAGATTTGTAAATAACGAGGAATGCTTCTCCTGAGGACCTCCGAGACCCTGTCAAAGTAGAAGACTAGCAAAGAAAAATATATTACAGTTTCATCATCGAACTCGCGAGTGGGATCAAAATCCCGTGCTCACGGGCTGCCCCTCGTGGGATCACTACTGATGTGAGATCAGTATGGTCCCATGATTGAAAGAGCAGCAGGGTTTAGAAATGATACCTGACTAGTCATGGTTGGCACTTTTTGGGGATGATGGGTGGAAGCTTTCATCTCGGTGTGGCATCTTTCGGGGATTAATCTCTCGATGCCCCTTGTGAATTGTCTGATTGGCAATGATTGTCCTTGGAGGGTTGACCTTCAGCTGGTTGATACCACTGGTACTGTTGGTGAGAGAACATTGATCGTGTGTCTCCGTTCTTTTGGTTGAGGACCCATGTGTGTAGGTTGTGATAAGCCTACTGACGATGTGGAATGTAGAAAATCCACTGACAAAAAAAAGGTCGGGATAAGATGTGAACTATAGAAAGTACATTGATTGTAAAAAGTCAGAAAAGATGTGAATCGTAATAGGTCCATGAAAGATGTGGATCGTAACAGGTCTACTGACTATAATAAGTCAGGAAAGATATGGACCATAATAGGTTCATGAAAGATGCAGACCGTAATAGGTCCATTGATTGTAATAAGTCAGAGAAATGCGAACTGTAGAAAGTTCGGTTGACTATAGGAAGTTAGAAAGAAAGAGGACTGTAGAAAGTCCATTGATTGTAAAAAGTCTAAAAAAAGAATTGAATTGTAGAAATTCCGGTGATTGTAAAAAGTTAGAAAAGGAATGTGGACTGTAGAAAGTCCGTTGACTGTAAAAAATCTAACAAGAAATGCAGAATGTAGAAAGTCCGTAGACTGTAAAAAGTTTGAAAAGAGATATGGAGTGTAGAAAGTCCAGAAGGGTACGTGGACTGTAGAAAGTCTGCGGTGGATACCCCTTGTGAATTTTTTCTTGAGTTATCTTTGACCCTCGGAATTATTGGGGAAAGGATGAAAGCCATGTGCTCCATGCCTCTGATGATACGTCGATTGTGGTAAGTCTTCGTTGAAGTCCACTATGGGTGGTTGACCTTTGCGGTCTGAATTATGTACCCCTTGTGAGCTGATCTATAGGTTAACTATGACCCTTAGAACTGCTGGGGAAATGGTGAAAACCGTGTGATCCATGCCTTTGATGATACATCGACTGCTATGAGTCTTCGTTAAAATCCGCTATGGGATGGTTGACCGTTGCGGTCTGAAATGTATGCCCCTTGTTAGTTAAAAGGGTACCTGCAAGAATGAGGAATTTTATTAGCAGATATTGGTGACACATGTTTTAATTCTTTGATTGAGATTGCTGAAAGCAAAATTTTTTACCATTTCAATCAAGAATTAAAACATGAGGGAGAAATTTTTCTTCACTCCCATGATAAAATGTGGAAATTTGAGTTTGAGATTTTCGGGGATGTCCCGATGACCGCTCCGTTGTTTTGGGAGGCTTTTGTGATATTGTAATGCTACTTGAAGGAGGCCTATTTAACAATAGTTTTCCCCTTATTTTTGACTTTCCTCCTGTCGCTATTGGTAAGGAAAGGTTTGAAAGGATGATGGACTGTAGAAAGTCCATTGACTATAATAAGTCAGAAAAGATGTGGACCATAATAGGTCCATTGACTGTAATAAATCAGAGAATGGGGACCATAAAAGGTCCGTTGACTGTGATAAGTCAGGAAAGATGCAGACCGTAATAGCTCCATTGACTGTGTTAAGTCAAGAAAACGTGGACCGTAATAGGTCCGTTGACTGTGATAAGTCGGGAAAATGTGGACCCTAATACGTCTGTTGACTATGATAAGTCATGAAAATGTGGACCGTAATAGGTCCATTGACTGTAATAAGTCAGGAAAATGTGGACTGTAATAGGTCTATTGATTGTGGTAAGTAAGGAAAGGTGCGGACCGTAATAGGTCCATTGACTGTAATAAGTCAGAAAGATGTGGACCGTAATAGGTCCATTAACTATAATGAGTCGAAAAGATGTAGACCGTAATAGATCCACAAAAAATGTGGACCGTAATAGGTCAATTGAATATAATGAGTCGGAAAGATGTGAACCGTAATAGGTCCATGAAAAATGTGGATCGTAATAGGTCCATTGATTGTAGTAAGTCAGGAAGATGTGGACCGTAATAGGTCCATGAAAAAATGCAGACCGTAATAGGTCCATTGAAAGATGCAACCCTTAATAGGTCTATGAAAGATGTGGACTGTAATAGGTCTGTGAAAGATGCGACCCTTAATAGGTCCATGAAAGATGTAGACCGTAATAGGTCCGTGAAAGATGCAGACCGTAATAGGTCCGTGAAAGATGTGGATGGTAATAGGTCCATTGAAAGATGCAGACTGTAATAGGTCCATGAAAGATACGGACCATAATAGGTCCATTGAAAGATGCGGACCGTAATAGGTCCAATAAAGATGCGGACCATAATAGGTCCAGGAAAGTGTGAACTGTTAAGTCCATGAAATATGGGGACCGTAATAGGTCCATGAAAGATGGGGATTGTAATAAGTCCATGAAAGATGGTGACCATAATAAGTCCATGAAAGATGTGGACCGTAATAAGTCCATGAAAGATGTGGACTGTAATAAGTCCATGAAAGATGTGGACTGTAATAAGTCCATGAAAGATGCGAACTGTAATAGGTCCAGGAAAGATGCAGACCGTAATAGGTCCAGGAAAAAATACGGACCGTAATAGGTCTATGAAAGGTACGGAATGTAATCGGTCCATGAAAGGTACGGACTGTAATAAGTCCAAGAAAGATGCGGACTGTAATAGGTCCATAAAAGATGGGGACTGTAATAAGTCCATGAAAGATGGGGACCATAATAAGTCCATGAAAGATGTGGACTGTAATAAGTCCATGAAAGATGGTGACCATAATAAGTCCATGAAAGATGTGGACCGTAATAAGTCCATGAAAGATGTGAACTGTAATAAGTCCATGAAAGATGCGGACCGTAATAGGTCCAAGAAAGATGCAAACCATAATAGGTCCAGGAAAAAATGCGAACCGTGATAGGTCCATGAAAGGTACGGACTGTAATAGGTCAATGAAAGGTAAGTCCAAGAAAGATGCGGACCATAATAGGTCCATAAAAGATGGGGACTATAATAAGTCCATGAAAGATGGGGACCGTAATAAGTCCAGGAAAGATGGGGACCGTAATAAGTCCATGAAAGATGTGGACCATAATAAGTCAATGAAAGATGTGGACTGTAATAAGTCCATGAAAGATGCGGACCGTAATAGGTCCAGGAAAGATGCAGACCATAATAGGTTCGGGAAAAATGTGGACCGTAATAGGTCCATGAAAGGTACGGACTGTAATGGGTCTAAGAAAGGTACGGACCATGCGAACCGTAATAGGTCCATAAAAGATGGGAACTGTAATAGGTCCATGAAAGATGCGGACCGTAATAGGTCCATGAAAGATGCAGACTGTAATAAGTCTAGAAAGGTGCGGACCGCAATAGGTCCATGAAAGATGTGGACTATAATAAGTCCATGAAAGATGTGGATTGTAATAAGTCCAGAAAGATGCGGACCGTAATAGGTCCATGAAAGATGCGGATTGTAATAAGTCTAGAAAGGTGCGGATTGCAATAGGTCCATGAAAGATGCGGACTGTAATAAGTCCATGAAAGATGCAGACTGTAATAAGTCCGGAAAGATGCGGACCATAACGGGTCCATGAAAAAAGGATCTTAGAATAGTTTTGTCATTGGTAACTCTGGTTGGTTGATAGATCTTGGAATTTAGGGGTTTTCCCCTAAACATGTCGCAATTATTGTTGGAATTTCCTGCAAAACAAGATTTACATGTGCAAATATGATATGTACATAGTAAAACTGCATGTGAATGCGACCTTTCTTTGACATTGCGTAAGGCTGTCCAGCTGATGCCCCATATTGATAAGGTTGACTCGAGTTGTGGATAAAGGCTTCCTTTGGAATGATGAGTGTTATGAGTTCGAGTCGAAGTTCAATTTTGTGGTTGGATCAGAGTCAGGTTCGAGGCCTAAATCTAGTCTTAAGTAGATTTGGATGAGTCAAACATTGACAATCGCATCCTCCCCATATGGTATAATGATGGTGACATTGATCTCGATTTGTGTAGTTGATCGTGAGACATATATTGTTTGTCGATCTTTGAAGCATTGTAGGTTACTTCTTATCTTGATGACCCATGTTGCGAAGGAAACTAGATGGTACTCATTCTTGGTTCTGGGATGGATGATGTCTTTTTCTATTCCTAGATGAAGATGATGAATTTGATATTTCTTTGGTTCTAATAGACCGCCGTTATGGGTTTTCAATCTATCAAACCTTTCTTGGATCAACCTTTCAGGTTTTCAAGTATACAAGTATGATGTTTATCTACTTGCGATTTTGACTTGTGGAATGAATGCATTCATTGTAATGCACAACATATGATTTAGTGCAAATGTTAATTTCATTGATGAACTTAAATTGGGTACCGCCGTTGGTAAACACTTAGGATCGTA
Source organism: Euphorbia schlechtendalii (assembly GCA_949673415.1). Lineage (NCBI taxonomy): Eukaryota > Viridiplantae > Streptophyta > Magnoliopsida > Malpighiales > Euphorbiaceae > Euphorbia > Euphorbia schlechtendalii. Next base: position 1,777 of record CATIWQ010090777.1, on the reverse strand, counting down.
ACCTTTATTATTAACTATCCCGTGAGGGTTTTATAGCTTGCGCCTCATTGATGCTCTAATTTTTGCCCAAACCTTGCTATTTTCAGTTCGACGAGCTATTTTACAATACATATCAATTAAGAACGTCGAAGAGTCATTCTTATGCTCGGCCTTGCAGTTGTGAGCTTCATCTTTTGTAGAAGCTTTTCTTGTGACAAAGGTGCTTCTAGAACTTTGTCCCAGCTTTGAATTTTGTCCCAACTTTTAATTGTAAGCATTTTGAGGACTAAAAATTCTTTTCACTTTGTGATGAACCCTTCTTTGAATAGGATCTTTGTGTGGAAACTCCATCTTTGTTTATAAGCAAGGCTTTTTTAGAAGATGTGATTGCCGTTGTGGAGGATAGTGAATGTTACGACCAGCTTCATTGTTTTTATTCTCTCATTTTCTCTCATAGAGGTCCAAGTTGCATGAATGGTTACCACTTGAAGTTTTTCTCATTGGTACCCAAGTTAATCTCATGCAATGATGCAACATGTACACTAAAACAACATGTGTATGTTAAAATGAACGCATAGAGTTCTCAAGCAAAACTCAAGCAACATAAACATGATAAATTGATTATCTTGTAAACCTGAGAGGCCAATTCTTTATTTTATTTTATTTTATATATATATTTATTTTACATGCAAAATGTGAGCTAAGAAGATAAGTCTCCCATAGAACGATGGTCTTCGCAAATTGAAAGACGTATGAAAGAATGAATAGCTGTCGGGGTTGTTTTTAGAAATTATGAGTTGCCCTTTCTTGCATTCCACTCCCATTGGTTTGATGGACCATGACCTTATTGGGATGTGATGATTGGACACCTTTGTATTCTAGATGGAGGGTCTTTGTTCGGATGAAAGAATTGATGTTGTTTGGATTGACTCCTCCAAATCTATCTCAAGAGCTAGATTTGACTAAACCCTGACTTGATTCGAGGTATTTGGAACTTTTGACTCAAACCTAGGTGGTTAAACAAGGCAGTCATTCAGTTGCTGGTGAGATTCTTGATCCTTCTCATCGAAGCCTAGAAGAAAAAAAATTATTTCATGCATGCGATGTATGGTATTGTTAGGTTAGACAAATAACCTTAAATATGTATAAAGTGCATGTAAGGCAATGGCTGCAAAACAAGGGGTTAATGTTTATGTCAAACAAAAAGTAAAGACTGTGTGTGTAGTGTTCAAAAGAACAAATAGAGTTAGTAAATGAAATAATGTAAAATAATGAATCCTAAGGAATACCCATGGAACACATGTATGCATGTGATGCATGAAATGGTCACGGATGTTATATGCACGGACAAGAGGTTATGATGTTAGAGGGACATGAAAGTGAATGATGAGATTATTGCTCTTTTTATTGTACAAGGAATGAGAGCTTTTGACATAATCATATACGGCATATATACAGACTGGATGCTATGATGTCGGGGAGATATTGAAATGGATTTGGAGTTGAGATAAAATGAGATTGTTACTCTTTTTGGTGTATGACGATTGAGGGTGCTTAACAAACAGGTTGTGTAGAGTTGCACAACTTTAGTGGTAGCGTTGTGATACCAAGCGAATGCAAGAATGATGAGATAATCATGTATGGGTATTCAATTGAAGATTCAAGGGATGATATGATCATATATGTACTATTGATGTGACATCAAGTTGCATGGAAGGAATGAACGAGAATGAGATGGTTTCAAGAAGTATCTATTCCGGTTAGATACCAAAGATTGTGATGCTTATGATCCTATCTT
>CATIWQ010090761.1:0-43891 GCA_949673415.1 Euphorbia schlechtendalii | reverse complement strand
GTTAACCCCGAAACTACTCTTAAAATCAACATGAAAGAATGCAACTTAATTGATGTAAACGAAAACAAGACAAATTACTCGTTATGACACATAGACATATCATAAACTTCGATAGAGAAAGTATAAGATGAAGAAACAAGTGAAGTTGTAAAGGTTTGCAAGTGAAAGCTAAAGTTGATCAAACCGTATCCACTCTTTAATGGGAGTCATCAATTCCCACAATTCCTGCATCTACTCGCCTTCGGTCTCGACTTTATGCAGAAAACTCCTTTCGGCCTGTATTCAGTTTGAAAATTGAGATAGAAGATTACGAAGAAAAATAAACTCTTTATTGAAGAATGCTTCGCATCGTACACTTTTACAATAATCGCTCGTAATGCGAAGAAATATAGTGATTGAATGATCAAATCACTTTACAATCTCACTCTCTGAAACAAAGAACTAAGAATGGAGATCATAACTCTCTCTCTCTCTCTCTCTACATTTCTTCTCTACTATATGCACGAAATTTATGTCTCTTAGTGTGCACTTTCTTCCACAAAATTTGTGAAGAATTGGAGCCCTATTTATAGAGTTGAAGGGTTGCATCTATCCACTTGAAGATTCTTATCCATTTATGAAAGATTGCACCTTTTCACTTTGATTGGTTGATGAAACTTGATGTTATCCACAATGAAGAGGCACCTTTTGATGATTGGTTGACTCTTGATAATTGTCTTTTCGTTGGTAGTTGATGGCGGTTGATCATACTTATCTGGCGGTTGGTAGTTAAGAAGATAATACCAGAAAACCGTCTATGTCATGACCGTGATATGTGATTCGCAACCGTGAATCTTTTGTTGGAAGATTTCTAATCTGAAGTGACCAGGTTGCGATCGCGAATGGTTGTCGCGACCGTGAATTATGTTTTTCTTCGGAATACTTCTTGTAACTTCATCGATCTTCGACAGATTCGATCCTAAGCCAAATCTTTAAGTTCCACGCATCATTTTGCACCTTTTTCACTCTTTTTTCATAGAATTCCACTTTAGTTCATTTTACTCCCAAGATTTACCTAGTATGTGCATTCGTATAAAAAACAACTACATACCACATGAAATCTTTTATATGAAGTATAAAAATGACTCAAACTATAGTGTTTAATGTATAAATTTATCATGATAATAAGTGTAATTATACAATTATCACCTAAGAGTTAATAATTCCTTATAACCCAGAATTATTATTTTCATAATCATATCCATCGTATAAGAGCTTGATTAGGGCAAGACCAACGACACCAATAAAATCCCCACAAAAATATTAAGGTGGTATATAGTCTTCCCGTCATAAGTCGTGAAATGAACCTTATTAACAGATGTAAGAACATGTAAAATATGCCTTCCTTAACATGTGTTTGGTTATGAGACTAGATGGGGTAAATGCCTTAACCAAGAAGGGTTATTTGTCAATATAATTGGAGCTAATGCCAAATTGGAGACACATTTGAGGAGTTGTATAATTGGGTATGCACGTCTCAAGAAATAGAACTCAAATGGATTAGCAATTACATGAGATGTAAATGGACAGGTTCTAACCATGGTTGTCTTGTTATTGCTTGACCTACGATAGTGGGGGTCAGATGAGTGGCTATGGATGCTACTTTCTAAGGAGAATTGGTTCGACTAAATTTGTCGAATTTAAATAGAAGGAGCTATTTGAATGTCGATATAAATAGTAGGAAAGATTCATTTGATTAAATACCTTATATTAAATGCATGTACATATACTAATGTCTAAACAAAGTTTGTCTTATATCTAGGTTGAATAAAGAACACTAATACTGAAAATGCATCCAATTGACAACAACTTTTACAAAGGAGATAACATTCATGAGTGGTTCAAGTGTGTGATAAGGTTCTTAAGGAGCCTTGTTCTGGATTATATACTAGATAATCCAAATCCCAAACTCCACGGAGAGGATCCATTTATTTATCAAATTGATAAGCACGTGAAGCACAAAAGGGACTGTGATTTTGCAAAGAACTTCATGGTCAACACTATGCTTCCAAGGTACAGGGATCTTTGTAAAAGAATGGACTTGGAGTCTATGATTGTGTAGCTTGTTATGATGGATGAACTTAAAACATTCATGCTATCTGCAAGTCTAAGGGTTGACACCCCAGCAGTTGAGTTTGCTATGACAGTTTATGATAACTCTGGACAATTAAGGAAAATGGGAGTTACTTATGATCACGAAGCCTTGAAATAGAATGTATTTAAAGGTCTAACTCAAAGGTGTGACAATTTGAAAAAAAATTTCTATGGCATCAGTGATTGTTGTAATTTTTCCAAAATGGTAGACCTGTTGGAACAATATGATATACAGTTTAGAAATAAACTTGAGAATCAACTTGTTGCTGAGGATTAAAAGATAAGAAAGTCTAGAGCTTTCAAGGTCAAGATAAGACTCATGAAAAGTTCCAAAATGAGATGCAAGTTAAAAGCTCCAACAAGTGAAGAAGAAGCCAAGTGAGGTATCTACTTCAGGTATGTTCATGATAGAGAGTTTCTCTATAGTTCCCTATGAGTCTATTTGGGTATTAGATACTGGTTGTGGTACTCATATTTGTACTTCTGTACAGGGATTATGGAATAGTAGGAGGCTTGCTAAGAGGGAAATGGGCTTAAGAGTTGGAAATGGAGCACAGGTTGCTACAATAGCTTTAGGGACATATAGCCTTCGCTTGCCTAGTGACCTGGTTTTAATTTTGAAAAATTGCTATTATATTCCTGCTATCACTAAGAATATTATTTCTATTGCACTTCTAGCAATAGAAGGATTTGAAATTTTATTCTCTAATAATAAATGTGAAATTCAACATGATAATATTCTTTATTCTTGTGGAATATCTGTGGATGGAATTTACGTTCTAGATACTAAAACTGAAATTCTAAATATGAACATTGTTAAGAAATCGAGATTAGAAAATGAGAAAACCTCATACTTATTGCTTTGTCGTCTAGGCCACATAAACGAGACTCGTTTAACCAAGTTACACGAATGTGGAGACTTGGGTCCAATGGAATAGGAATCCTATGGTGCGTGCGAACCTTATTTAAAAGGGAAGATGACTAAGAAACCTTTTGAAGGAAAGGGATAGCGCCCCACTAGTACTTTGGAAATAATACACTCCGATGTATGTGGTCTAATGATTGTTAAGACACATGAGGGTTTCGTCTACTTCATAACCTTTATCGATGATTCTTCACGATATGGCTATTTGTACCTTATGAGGCACAAGTCTTAGAGTTTTGATAAATTTAAAGAGTTTAAAACCGAAGTAGAGAAACAGCTTGGGAAAAGTATCAAGACCCTTTGATCTAATTGAGGTGGTGAATACTTAAGCCAAGAGTTTCAGGATTATACAAGGGATAATGGTGTTTTATCCCAACACAATGGAGTGTCAGAAAGGAGGAATCTAACCTTACTCGATATGGTTCGGTCCATGATGAGCCAAGTAGAACTCAACAGATCCTTTTGGGGTTACGCACTTGAGAGCGCAGTTTATATTCTAAATAGAGTACCCTCTAAATCAGTTGATCAAACTCCATATGGGTTATTGTATGGTAAAAAAACCCGCTCTTTCTCACCTGAGAGTTTGGGGATGTCCTACTTACGTAAAGAGGATAAGTTCAGATAAGTTGGGTGCTAAGTCCGAAATGTGTTTGTTTGTAGGTGACCCTAAGGGAACTATAGGGCATACCTTCTTTAATTAAATGGAATAAAAAGTCTTTGTTTATAGAAATGCTTAATTCCTCGAGAAGGAGCATATACTTGCAAAAGCTAGTGGGAGCAATCTTAAGCTGAGCACTCAAGAAGATCAAATAGACAATTATGCATACACCCATTAAACCAGATAGTGTAAGCATGGAACAACCTACTATAACATTAGCATTGTATAGGTCAGGCCGGGCTCCAATCACTCCTGAGCGATACATATTTTTCATCACTGATGATAAACATCTCTTCCTTATGGAAGATGATGAGCTCAAGACTTACAAGGAGGCAATGGAAGGCTCACAATCTGATAAATGGCTTTCAATTATGAGATCGGAGATGGACTCCATGTACGAAAATCATGTCTAGAGCTTGATTGATGCTCTAAGTGAGATTAGGCCCATAGGATGCAAGTGGGTTTTCAAGAAGAAAACTGACAGGTAACATAGTTACTTATACATCAAGGTTGGTTTCAAAAGGGTACAGTAAAAAAGAAGGCATTGACTATGATGAGCCCTTTTCACCGGTGGCTATGCTGAAGTCTATTAGGATACTCCTTGCCATCACCGCTCATCATGATTATGGGATTTGGCATATGGATGTGAAAATAACATTCCTTAACGGGAATCTTGACAGGGATGTGCTTATGACACAACTCGAGGGTTTTCCATCCAAGGATGGCGCTAAGGTATGCAAGCTATAAAAGTCTATTTATGGACTTAAGTAAGAATCAGCGAGTTGGAATATTAGATTTGACGAGATAATTTGAGAAATTGGTTTTGTGTCAAACACTAATTAGCCTTGTGTATATAAGAAGGCTAGTGGGAGTGTGATCATTTTCCTTGTATTATATGTTGGTGATAAATTACTAATAGGAAACGATATTCCTTTTCTTCAAATAGTTAAGTCATGGTTGTCAAAGAAGTTCTCAATGAAAGACCTTGGAGAAGAAGCTTTTATACTTGGTATAAAAATCTACCGAGATAGATCCAAAAGGCTGCTAGGTCTTCACAAAGTACATACGTAGGCAAGCTTTTACCTAAATTAAACTTTGTGTAATCAAGAAAGGGTTATCTCCCAATGTCTCACAGGAGTAACCTTTCTTAATTTGAGTATCCGACAACACAAGAGGAGAGACTACGCATGAATGGAATACCCTATGCCTCAGTGATAGGTTCTATCATGTATGCTATGGTGTGCACTCGACCTAACATCTCACATGCATTGAGTGTCACAAGCAAATTTCAATCTGACCCATGTGAGAAGCACTGGATGGTCGTTAAAACTATCCTCAAGTACATACGTAGGACTAAGGATATGTTTTTAGTATATGGAGAAGGTGATCTCGCTTTGGAGGGATGCATTGACAGGAGTTTTCAATCTGACATGGATGATTCAGGTTATGTGTTTATGTTAAACGAAGGGGCAATTGTTTGGAAGATTTTCAAACAGGATACGAGTGCTGATTCAACCAAAGAATCTGAGTATATAGCTTCTTCAGAAGCGGCTAAGAAAGCTATCTGGCTTAAGAGATTTATTGGTGATCTCGATGTGGTGTCCAGCATTGCAAATCTGATAGTGATTTATTATGATAACAATGGGGCTATTACTCAGGAAAAGGAACCACGATCTCGTCAAAGAAACGGACATGTACTCAGAAAGTACCATCTCTTTCAGATGAAAAGTAGCAAGGAAAGATATTAACTTAGAATACATCAAAACGGATCATAATCTAGCGGATGGATTAACTTAGCCATTGACTCAAGTTAAACATGACTAGCATGTTAATGAGTATGGCATAAAGCACTTGGGTAATTGGCTCTAATGCAAGTGGGAGATTGTTAGACATGATGTATGCCCTAGAGGCAACTAGGCAATATGTCTAAATTAGTTATAATGTACAAACAGTTTCAGATTAATAATAATAATAATAATAATCAAGGTAGTTTTGTTGCTTATCAGTGTTTTCTTTCTTATTTTGTATCTCACTGGTATCATATATGTATAGTATTATGTATATGAGCATTGATAAGATAAAGTCCATGACTACTTCATAGCTTAAAAGTGCAAGGACATAGTGGGAGCTATGTGGAGTGAGAACTACACATACGTGTTACTATAAATAGTCTAAATATCCCTAGTCATATTTTGATTGAGACTAGACATCAATGGAGTGGATAGACTATCATGTGTAGGCTTACTCATTTAATTAGATCCAAGCAACCGATCTCACGATCTGAAGGTGGTACCTTGAGTTAACTCATGAATGTATTCAGCTAATACATTAGAGACTGCTATAAGATAAACACTCTGAAATAACTATATCCATGTGTTGATGTCATGTCTTATTACCGCAGTAGTACAAGTATCCTCAAACCTGAGATACCGATTATCTTATGTAGGAGTTGCTATACTTTGGGTCATACTTATTCATACCCTAACGATATAATGATACAGGTGATTATGGGTATAATGATGATCATATGTTGGAAAGTTGTGTAGTCAAGATGGGATCCATCGCTCCTAATATAGTGATATAATGGGAGATGTACCTTAGGGCCCCTTCTTAAAGTTACACATTCATAAACCTCTTATCAGAGTATAAGATTGATAGAATGGGTTTGTAGTCAATCTTGATACAAAATGGCTGAGTGGTGTTCTTCGTGAACAAGTCTAATTCCAGGATTGCTATGACTATTACGTGAGTTAACATTTATACCGAGCTCAATAAACCGGATGGTACTTAACCTAATGGAAGGAGTGTATTGTGTTGGTTACTACTGCAGAACCGAATCAAGTCACAAGTACGTGGCGTTCCAAGTATCGAGGGATTATACACTTTTTCTAGAAAGCCCATTTGATTGTCTAGAGCTATCGGATTCCATATCGATTTGGTACATAAAGCCAAAAGGTTCCCAGATGGGAAGCCAAGTTTAGGTTAACCTCTAGCGGCTCTATACTTTTGGATCCTATGAGGTCACACACTTTAGGTCTTTATCAGACTAAGTAAAGAACCTATAGACTGGGTCAATACCAAAAATATAAGTTATCAAATCCGTTAGAAGAATTATTAATTGGTTAAACTGAATTAATAATTAAAAAGAATAAAGAGGAAATAGGGAAAAATACATAGAGTGGAGCAAGGGAATTTTCGCGTTGCGAGTGGGTCCCAAAACGAACACGGATTGTTCAAAGTGGGGCCCGTGTGGCTGCCCCACAAGTTGATAAGCTAGCGGGATGCAAGCGCTGCCCAAGGCTGCAAGCCTAAGCTTGTGACAAAGTAAGGGAAGCCCGCAAGGGCTTCCCTTGCAACCCACGCAGGTTAGCCCGTGGGTCTCCTTGACTTGTGTGGCTAACCCGATAGGGATGGGAGTATTCCCATCCCATCCAGTTATTGAAGGGGAGTCTAAGACTCCCCATTTTCCTTATATATAGGCCTCCAGCTCCTCTCTTTATACACAACACACATTAGAAAATAGCGTTAAGCTTAGATTTTCTCTCTATATTCGACTCCCTCTTCATCTATCGTTGTGAGAGATCCTTCACGTGTTTCTCCAAACAATCAAAGAATTATTTTGAAGGCTCTATCTAAAGTGAGCCTTCTCAATTTATTTTTCGAGTTGATTTTTCGAGTGGTCTAGCAGCTGTTATTCATCAACGGGTTCTTCCTCAACGAGGTTTTGGTCGACGAAGATCCGTGTGGATCAATCATAGAGGCTCTCCTAGTTTGGAAGCTTGTGCTAACGAATTACTCCAAGGGAACACCGCTACCAACAGAGACGCATCAATTGGTATTGCTCTAAACCTTAGATGTTAGGTTTCTTTTATAAGCTTTGTAAACCTAAAAGCATATAGAATGTTTTAACCTTGATTATATCAATCAGTGCGATAAGGGTAGCTTTGTACTCTTTTATGGACAGAATCTCTGGATAACCAAATCCTAATGGCGATAGTAAACAAGGTTAAGAAGGCCTTCATCACTGAATGAGGTGTACATTGTTACAAAGTGATGCCGTTTGGATTGAAGAACATCGGGACAACATACTAGCTCGGCTGTGACTACTTCACTTCATTACATGATCTACAAGGAGGTCGAAGTACATGGACGACATGCTTGTAAAGTCTCACACCTGAGAAGAGCACCCAATTTTTTTGGATAAGTTTCTTAACAGGATCAAGAAGTACAATACGTGTTTAAACCCAAAGAAGTATGTATTCAGGGTAACATCCGGGAAGCTCTAGGACACATCATCAGCCAAAAAGGGATTGAAATGGAACTAGACAAAAACCGAGCCATCAAAGAAATTCCCTCACCAAAGATGGAAAAGAAAGTTCGTTCGTTTCTAGGATCCTTGCAGTATGTAAGTAGATTCTTCGTCAAGCTCACCAATATATGCAAATCGATCTTCAAGTTGTTAAGAAAGGACCAGTCAGTGATTTGGAATGATCAATGCCAAATTGCTTTTGACAAGATTAAGCAATATTTAATAAATCCGTCAATCCTCCTCCCACTAGTACCTGAAAATACACTAATTCTGTACTTGCTAATCGAGGAGTCATCTGTTGGAGCAATACTCATCCAAGAACATGATGATAAGCATGAGCATGTTGTCTACAATTTAAGTAAGAAGCTGTTGGAATACTAGTCTATATGTAACTTGGTGGAGAAAATTTGTACCATAATGGTTTGGCTAATGAGGAAACTGTTCCAATATTTTTCAATCCTATAGAATTCAAGCGGTTGCAAAGATCGACCCAATGAAATATCTTTCCCAATCCCCCACTTTAGCGGAGAAACTCTCACGATGGTTTCTTCTATTATTAGAATTTGCCATTAAGTGAGAAACTAAGAAGGTGATTAAGGGATGAGTGTTCTTAGAATTTCTCGCAAACCAACCCTTAGACTCCGACTATGTATATAACTTAGACTTCCCAAATGAGCATTTGGCAGTCATAGAAGATGTACGATCAGAATGGAAAATGTTCTTCGATGGGGTGATGAATCGAAATGGGGAAGGACTAGGTGTTGTTTTGGTAACTCCACAAAACAAGGTTATACCACTTTCAAAATGCTTGGAATTTCCAGTACCAAACAACGAAGCTGAATATGAAGCTTATTTATTTGTGTAAGAGGCGCTCAGGAAGGTGCAAGCGAAAGAAGTTTTAGTGGTAGTAGATTCCGCATTAGTCATCAGACAAGTAATTGGAGATTGGGAAATTCGAGAAGAATCGCTACGTCCCTACGTAGAAGCGGTTTGGAAAGCATCCCAAAAGTTTACAAAGTGTGTGTTCAGACATGTGCTGATGGATGAAAACCTAATGGCGGATACCCTTGCTACATTGGCATTAATTTGGGAAGGTCATCAAACTCAGCCGATAAAGCCAGTTATACTTCAGACTGTAAAAGAACATTTCTACTATCGACTAGTGAAATCGAGGACAAAAAGGTCACTAGATGTTGGTTCTTCAACATTGAGAAATTCTACAACGTAGGAGAATATCCAGAAGGAGTGACAGACTCAGAATGAACCTCCTTATGATGATTGATAGTACAATTCAGATTGGTCAATGGTAACTTGTTCAAATGCACCTCTGAAGGTTTATTATTGGGTTGTCTCACTGAAAAGGAAGCATTGGTGGTTATATTGTGTATACATACGGGGAGATTGTGGACCCGCATGAATGGCTTGGCACTTGCAAAGAAAATCCAATGCCAAGGTTATTTTTGGATAACAATGATCTCATATTATGTGGGTGAAGTGAGAAAGTGCCATGCATGCCAGATCTACAGGGAAATCAATCACCTACCCCATCCGAGCTTCATATCTTGTCTACTCCTTGGTCATTCTTAGCGCGGGGCATTGATATTATTGGCGAAATTCAGCTTATTTAACTAATGGACATTGATTTATTGTGTTAGCAGTTGATTACTTTTCAAAAATGGGGCAGAGTATGAGTCTTACACCAATATTACCACTAAAAAGATAACCAAATTCATAGAAACGCATATCTTCGCTCCCTACGTTATCCCACATCACAACGTATCTGATAATAGGGTTTAGTTTCAAGGTGCCACTACAACCTTGGTAGAGAAGTATAGAATCAAACACCATCGTTCATCCCCTTATAGACCGCAAGCCAACAAGGTAGTAGAAGTAGCCAACAAATCGATTAAGAAAATTTTAAGCAAAATGGTAGTCACCTGCAGAGATTGGGTTGATAAATAACCTTTCGCATTTTGGGGCTACAAAACCAGCATTTGTATCAATCAAGCTCCATTCTCTCTAGTTTATGGGATGGAGGTAGTCCTACCGGTTGAAATCAAAGTGGGATCTCTTCAGGTAGCCTTTGAAATGAAGCTAAAGGAACCAAATTGGGTAAAGGCTAGATTCGAGTAGCTGAATATGATAAAAGAACAATGGTTGAAAGCATTTGATCACCTATAGATGTACCAACAACACATAGCTATAGCATACAATAATCGGGTTAAGACCAAGAATCAGCCTTTAAAGGTGGGAGATTTGGTCTTGAAGTAGATGACGGCATCGAATGTGGTGGCAAATTTCATCTGAATTGGGACGGTCCTTACATCGTGAAGAAAATCCTGAGCAAATGAGCTGTCAAGATCATGGACAAGGACGGGAATGAATTCATCAACCCAATCAACCAAGATAAGCTCAAGCACTACCACGTCTAGGGCTAAAATATATAAATCAATGAAAAGCAGTACAAAAAAGAAATATATAAAAAGTTAGTCTGTTAGGTGGCACTTGGCTAGTTGGGCAACATTTAGCAAAGTTTATTGAGTTGAAAACCCATAAAGGGCGACTTAGGCAAAAGTTCAGGCTCTGTGAGGAATAGAGAGACCATTAGTTAGAAAACCTGTTTTAGGCTAGTTGATGGTAGGGGTCAAATCATTGGAAAATTTTGTACCCCTTTTCACATCATCAATGAAATGCCAGTTTGTTGTAAGATCTATGTTTATGTTATATGGACATATGCATGCAGAACATCATGAATAAACACAACAAATTTTAAATAAAAAAGTTTTGATAAGTCTCATAATGTCAAAAACAAATCAAACACATAGTCTAGGAAATAAAAGTCAAAATCTAGAATAAACGAAAATAGGTGATCTACGGGTGCCAATCATTCCACTTTGTGTGCTTCCTCGAAGTGCGAGGGAGGGGGTCTAAGCCATCCTCGTCTCTCTCCCACTCACGTGACACCGTAAGATGTAGATCGCCACTTGGAACCTTTTGATCTTGCTAATATATCCATGATAGAATTCATCAGTCTCAGTAGTCTTCAGGGTACTATAATCCATGGTAACAGTGACAGCACACACCCATAATCCTCGTATAGCATCTAGTATGTCAGGACTGAACTTGTGAAAGCAAGTCGAGCACAACAACCTAAGGACTCGCTATTGTCGCCCGTACTTCCTACATAAGCAGGAAGGAAGTAACGCCAAACAAGCTCATCAGTAGTACACCATGAACATGCATGTTAGTGGCTACAAAAGAAATCTCCAACCTCAAGGGATCTCGGAAGCCCGATAAGAACACAAAATCTTGACCCAAGCCTCCTCACTCAACATGCAATGATCCTTCTTGGAAAACCCCCTAGGATAATAATGGGAAGGAAGATATCGCTCATTACCCAAACGAGGGTTAACAGTCAAATGAAGTTTCTCCAGTAGCCATACCTACAAATATTGCATTCAAATAAGAGGATAAAATTCACAAAGAGAGAGGTTAAAATAGATATACCTTGAGTAGAGCAAAGTGGTTACCCACTAAGTCCAGGTTCACTATGGCAGCATAAATGTGAACCAAGCTCTCCCTTAGAGCCAAAGATGTAAGAGAAAGACCCATGGAAAGTGGGTCGATGACAAACAACAAATGAAATGGAGTAACTGATCCAATTCCACAAATGAACTTTATCATGAGAAGTAGGGCCACCATGGAAGGCCATGCGAGATGCAAGCTGGTTGTAGTCTCACACCAACGGAGGATAGCATCAACTTGAAAACCTCCAACGTCGAAAGGGGTAAACAAAAAGCACTTGGTGGATTCTAGATTCCACAATCCTCGTAACTTATCCTCACCCCCAAATTGGAACATGGGAAACGCAAAAGGAAAGCTTCATTGAGAACAACGGAGTTTAGTTCTTCGAAAATTGAAGCCCCAGCATGGCATGATACACCCCGACTAAGGGGCATATCTCAAAATCAGTAAACCAGAAGATGCGAGTGTCTAGGTCCCTGAACCTCAAAGAAGCATGAACAAGGGCCATATTCACAAACCTAAAAGCAAGGTATTGGAGGCCTCGCAACCAAAATTTCTCAAGCCTTTGCCAATCTAGCTTCCAAATAGTGCAAAGAAAAGCTTAAGTTGTTCCTTGTGCGTTGCCATCAGTAAAAACTAAAGGAAATTCCTTAAGACTGGTGTTGCCTACATGCATAAACAAGAAACATTAGCATACTACATTCATTCATACTTAACAAACACATAAACATTCATAGAAAACAAGCATTCATATTCATAAACTAAAATCACAGCAAGTAAAGACCCGACATGCAGTAGCCAAAGTCAAGCTCTTTTCAAAAAAGCTGTGAGTTTCAAAGTTCTACAAGACTTTCTAAAAAGTTAGAAAAGAAAAGAAGGCCAAAAAGTTCCTAAGCATGCATCGCCTATGTGTTGCCTCCACCCACCGTATCTTCATCTCTAGGCTCCATGATGTTAACACTGTAATCTCCAAGGTGCGGATATCCAGGGGTACCCATAGTAAACTCAAGAAGAGGCAAAGTTGGAGAACTATCGAACAAAAAATCATCCCAAACAGGAGCAAGAAATAGGCGAGCACTCGTCTCTCCACCTTGGGCAGATAGGTCATGTTGATAGGAGCGTTTGTAATCCTCTATGGTAGCTCTAACCCGCTCTTCCTCCTACCGAAGCTAAGCAGACTCGGTGGCCCACCTCACTAAATCTTGATGTTGGGCATCTAGACTTTGATAACGAGCATCTAGGCCCTAATAACGAATGTCTAGGTCTTGGAAGCGACTCTCAAGCTCTTGATGACATCGCTCATAATCGACTCTCCCCTTAGCCAGTGTTTGCAATCGTCAGGACATACAAAAACTAATAATCTCATACATTAAGCATGAAACATAAAACATTACACATGTATTTCAAATCAGAATAGACATGTCAAGAAGGAAAAGGTACCCTCACGACTCTATCCTAAGAATGCATTAAGTCTCTCAAGGCAAGGGAATGTCTAGCCACCCACTCCATCTCATCTAGAGCAAACTGCAATCAAAATAATCAAAAGAACATCAAACATTCATACACTATCTTTGAGAATAAATCAGCTAGTCAAAGGCTTACATGGGTGGCATCGGGAGGATCAAACAAGAGCGTTTGGCCACTCTAAGGAAGGGTCTGCTCCTCCTCCGTCCTAGGGATTTCCATAAGGTAGAATGTCATCTCTAGAGGATTCATCAATCTCCCCTCGATATCAATCGAAGAAGTTGAACTAGGACCTCTTGTAGATGCATTCAGGTTAAAGACCCGAGTCTTCTTCATGGTTGCATCCTACAATAGCAAATAACAGTTGGAAATAAAATCAATAAAAAGGTTGAAATGGTTAATGTAGTAAGACTCCCATACCTGACAGCCTACCCTGGTACCACTCGTACCAGCGATGGGGCCTCTTACTTCTCGACCACCACTACCACTACCCTACTGTACATGGGACAGATTGATAACAACTCGGGTAAAAATATGTAGTGGAATCAACCTATCCTAAATGAAGGCCTCGTAGTCTCTACGCCAACCAGAGAGTCACACACTATGCTCCTCAAAATACGATCGCCTATCTTTCGGCTGGATAATCACCAAGTACGCTTAGAAGAGTCTAATAGGAGACGTAGGAGGAATGCACCTACAGGCCACTGACTTTATTCACCAGTAATGAATACGCTCACCCAATACCACTCTCACAACTTGGAACCCTCTAGAATGAAGCAATTTCGATCCACCTCCTTCCAAATCTTCTTCACCGCTCGGTACTAAGTGACCTTAGTCCAAATATCATGGTAGATGAGAAAATATAATCAAATCAAGTAAGAACAATTTTCAGCAAGGGGTAAATGTAACTTCCTCAAAATAAAACAAGAATCATCACCTGCTCGAGCGTCAAGTGGTTGAGGTACTCACTGTACTCCTTGAAGGTTAAGACACCTCCATCAAAGGTGGAGCAAATCCAAGCAAGGTAAGGAGAGCCCGCAGGAGCAATGGAGAATCCTAGAGAAGGATAGAATCCATACACAAAAGCCCAAGCCTGCACAATCAAACACAAGAATAAGGTCAGTCAATAAAAGAAAAAAGAAACCAATATATTTTAACGACAAGTAAACCGTAGTACCTCAAGAATCAGATGGCAACACCACAACGCCTTTTGATTGTTCCTCGCAGCCACATCAAGAGTAAAATAAGTTTGAGTTAATATCGCTGGAGGCCAATTAAGGCCACTGATCCCATCGACGTCACTCATGTGAGGGATCAACGGGTAGTTGATCTCACTATTTGTGACCAGGAAAAAGGTCACGCTGAGCAATGTAATGATAAAGGAATGGATGTAGAGGGGGATCTCCCTAATCGTAATGAATGATTGGCTAGTCCAATAATCGACTAGCTCACGATAGGCCAACGCTCCAACTCTAGGCTCGATGACGAACAACTTGACAACTCATCTGTGAACAATAGTGCTCCCATAGATACGCTCCATGTATGCATCAAAGCGAATCATGGTCTCGAACCAGGGCAGACCATTGATCGTTACCATATCCGAAGGAGTAATGTTGACCTCCCCATTGGCAAAATGAAAGGTGTGAGATATATCAGACCATCTTTGAGCCAACGCAACCAATGACACATGAGGAAGATGTGTCGTCTGCAACGATCGAGCTATGTCACCAAAATCGGTAGCCGTGATGGCTTGTGCAAGCCGAGCTGCGACACAGCATGTCACCACCATGCGTGAACAACAGAAAGTCCGCCCGTGGGACTAGTGATGGGAGATTGCAAAAAGAACAACAGGGTCAACAACAGATTGAAAAATTCGGTTAAAGGAAGAACCGAACCAAAATTTGTTTCAATCACCCTTGGAAATTCCTCTTCCAAACCACCTAAATTTTATAAATTGTAATTAAAATTTTTAATTTTAATCTCCAAGTATTTTTTAAAATCCATATAAATTTTTTTTGTGAAAATTTCTTTTTTCCTTGATCACCGAAAATACCCAGATAGTTTTTTAAATTACCCAAAATATATTTGGAATTTTTTAATTTACCTAAAAAATAAATAAGAAAAAAGTACCTACGACAATCAGCGAAAACTTCACTGGCTTGGCCAACGAAGGCCTCATTGGCTTCACCAGCAACTTGCTAGCTTGGCCAGCCTGGCCTTTGCCGGTGAAGCTGAGGCTTTGCCGACGAGGCCTGTCCACTGGAAAATTTTCTCGTAGACTTTTAAACCAATTTTCTTCGATTTTTTTTCAACAAAAAAATATGTTTTCCTTTATTCTAAGCCAAGTTTAGCGACATGAATCATGTTTTAGTTCGGTTCTACCTCTTAAAGAGCTTTAAAAAGCATAAATTGTATAAAAAAATGATAAAAGCCGAGTTTTAAAAATACCTGGACCCAAGAAAGATGAATTTGACTAGGAATCTCCGGATCTAACGTTTCTAAGGGGGTGGTGGGCATTAAACCAAGCATCATGTCAGTCTCCCTCAAGTTGTAAGCGATGTCGATATCAATAGAATACATGTCTGGATCATCTGTCGGTTGATACTGAAGCCCTGCCCCATTTTGCCCCATTTCGAAGAGCCTTTCCCTTAAACAAAGACAACAATTTTAGAGAGAATGGAGAGGAAAAGAGAAACTAAAGAGGTAGAGAGAGAAAGAGGAAGGTGAAAGTGAAGAAAATGAAGAGACTTTGTTTTATTTATAGGAAAAAGACGTAGACCTCATCACTTTTTCTGTTCTCCAATAAAAGCCTCCTAACATAATAGAGAGATCTAATGACACCCTCAAAAAAATTTTTAACTCATCAAATTTATTATTTTACCATGTTTTAATTTTTTATTGAAGGGACAAAAATTTTTGCTTCGCATAAACTCAATCAAATAATTAAAACATTATACTACGAAATATATTTACATTATATTTTCTCTACTTTGTTACAGGAAATAAATTGACATTTTATTAAATGTTCCATAGGTCGCCTTTGAAACCAAAATCAACCAAAATCATTTGACCAAAATCATTTGACCAAAATCATTTCAGGCACCCTGCCCTAGCAGTTCCTATGACCAAAATCAACCAAAGGTCAACTGACAAGAGGCACACAAAATGACTACAACCAAAGGAAGAAACATTATCCTGTCAAAAGAATGCCACTATAAGGAACGGCCGAATCGCCCACAAGGGGCATCAATTATCACCCATCGAGGATCAAAGTTGACAACCGCACCGATCAGGTATTCTCTCGATTCCTCCGCTCCATTTCATGTGATCATACTGGCTATAACCAGCAGTAATCTCACAAGGGGTAGCTGTGAGCACAAAAATTTTGTACCAGCTCACGCGTTCAATGATGATAACTTTTCGGGATAAAATCCTTGAATCTTACTAAGTTTCGATTATCTACCGATCTTCAAATGAGAGCTCTCCTCGTCTCCAAATAATATTTGGGGGTCTAAATAAATATTTAGGACCATAAAAATATATAAAAGTCTTAAAGTAAATACTTAAAAGGTTGAATAAATAATTTTAAGGACTTGAATAAATATTTAAGACTTTAGAATGAATAAATTAATTAAACACTTAAAAGAGTTTTAATCAATGAATAGAAAAAAAATACTAAATCACACAAAAAATAAAAAACATATAAACATAAAGAAGGAAAAAAAATCAATCCCGGATTAGGCAGCGAAGCCAGCGATGGCTTGGCCTTCGCCGGCGAACTCACCCAAATCCGCAAATTTTCACCTAAATAGGGAGAATTTTCATTGCATAGGAGGGATATTTTTCACAAAAAAACACGAAAACACTCTGACATTTTGACAATCACACTCTGCTTTCATATTTTAAAAATTTCTTTTAACTATTTTCGAGCCCAAAACAAATTTAGGTTCTGAATTTAATTATTGTTTAATCGACTTTTTTACAAAAAAAACAACAAAAAAAGAACGAGAAACGCTCCCGGAGATCCAACGGATTCGTCGAAGTGGATTCACGCTGAAAAGGTAAGTCTCAAAGTTCCTAGAGTTGCTTCTTTCAGTGATTTCTTTATTTTTCTTCATTTCTACATGTTGTCCTAGGATTTATTTTATGCCTTTTATTGTTTAAATTCTATTTCATTAATTTTTTTTAATTTATTTAATTGCCAATTAATTTATTTTATTATGTAATCTTTCTCCTATTCTTTTACTTTATCTTCTTAATTTATTTACTTGTGGAGATCCTTAAATATTCATGTTAAATTACTCCCGTGAAGGGAATTAAAATTACTCCCTGTTGCATCCCCCGAGGTTTTGTAATTTGTAATTTTATTTTTCCAGATCTTTTTACTACTTTATTTATGGATTTACTACATTCCGTATGCGCTTTAAATCATACTATAAACACGAAAATGACTTAAGCTTGAATATGCACAATTAAGAAACATGATTTTCGGTATATGTAATTTAATGTGATCCAATAAGATGTACGCAACTTATCTTAAACCCAAATCTCTATGTCTTAGTGGGTCGTCCCCCGGACATTAAGCCTCACAGGACTTGAATTCCTAGAAGAGCTTATCTAGGTGGCAGCTCTAAGCTACAAGATAATAATTTTGGGTTTTGACGATGTCTTTTAACCTTTCGAGTCCTAGACCCGATATTTTATTTTCACAAAAACACCCCGATGGACTAGGCCTCTCATTCCTAGCGCGCTCTCGATCCATCACATCTGAGTCGTGCACTCACACAAACCCGCTAATGAAAATGGAACCACTCATGATTCCGAGAATATCTCTATATGTAAGTTCTAATGGCCATAGTTATCAGCCTCAAATCATTAATGAGAACACCATCTAACTCCACTTGACTAATTCTATTTTTCCTTGATCGAGCCGAAGCAACATGATGGAAAAAAGCCGTGTTATTATCTCCCAAAAAAGTCCAATTGACCCTTAATTGTTGATGCTTGACTTTCTCAAGGTTCTTTATTTATTCCATCAAAGAGGACCGTGCTACTTGTAATTCTGACCTAGCACACACATCCACTGGTCGCGCAACATTATTTGAAGTGCGCGACAACGCACGATTTTCTAACATTTAAATTCTATGCTCCAGCCCCCAAAATTCAAAGAGTGCCAAGGGAGAATATGCCCCCTCAAGCATCCCAGCTTCGTACCTAAATCAGCCTCCACTGAACCCAAGAGAATGAGCCCCCACTTTGCTTTCGGAAATGGAAAAAAATCATTTTTGTCCAACAATAGTTTAGAGAATGAAACACTCGGGAACTCGAGTTTCGAGTATTGTGATACTTAAAAACAATAGGAAAATGATTCGATAATGATGATTCAACTGTCAATAAATTTAGCCTTGGCCTCGAGTCTAAAATACCACAAGAAATAAATACGCGATCAATTCTTGAAAATGATTGGCTATTAAATCACGTGTAATCTAGATCATGTAACGGAATATCATACAACACACACTCATCAACAAACTCTTGGAAATGTAGGATCGAGTTTGTAACCCCTCTCCTAGACTGGTAAGAACCGCGTAAAACCCTCATTAAAGTCACCACACACCATCACACTCTCCAAGTCCTGAATAATAGGAGTTAACTTTAACCACAATTGATGCATTTCCGCCTAATTGGTAGGCCCATATAAACAAACTAAATGCACATCTACTTGACTCATCACAACAAGTAAAATACACCATCTACTCATAGATTGGATCACGGTTACCCAAACCAAAGCTGAGTTCCATGAGACCACTAAACCACCTAACTAGCCTTTAGCCAGAATACAATGGAAAAAATAGTCGTTATGGTTCCAGAACTTACGGATAACTTGGTCGGAAATACCACTCATCTTAGTTTCAATTAGCACAAATAAGTGCAATAAGCATTTGCGAATAATGGGCTGAACCAAGAATTGTTTCGTGATTTTTCACACCCCCGCTGCAATTCCAACACAAGAAATTTCAAGACACAAGGATTATTAAAAAAACCTTGATCGGAATGAAAAACCTAATTAGTTCAAACACGAACCCAATGACTCCATGATATTCTCCATATGTTCTTCCTAAAATAGTTTCACCCTTTCTCCCACCTTAAAAGCATATATTTTTTCACTAATCCTCACGACCCCATCCATTGACCTATGGTTAGTTCTATTCATATTAGAGATATTTGAACCCGAAAAAGTCAAACTTACATGTTGAGGCACCACTGCCTTCTCCAACACATGATCTACCAAGACCAAGACTACCTCCTTCCTCGTCACCCTGAATCCCACATTTGAATCCAGAACTACACTCCGGCTTGATACAGAATGATTCAAACACTGAATAGGATGGTAACCCGACTTGATTCCGTTAGAGACTCCAAATTCCTGAAAAATTCTACGATGATTTTGATGACTCCAAAGAACCTGTTTCGGAGGAAGAATATGATGAGCTATTGTCCCTACAACATTGGCAACCAATTCCTTAACGTAGATTAGAAAGGACGACCACATCAAGTGAGCCAAATGATAATTTAAAGGTGCGAATTATTGTACTCAAAGGAACCGTTACAAGGCAAGAGATAATATCATGTCAGTCCAGTCTCTCAAAATTACAATCAAAAGACACCACACAGACAAATTTAGATGCCAAAGTTCGAGTCAAAGGTTCACATATAATTGACAGGGGTATTCCCATCAAGTCCAAATACATAATACACTCCATTGGAGCAAAATCAATCAAACGAATATGTACCTCATGGAAAATATGTTGCATCACTCTCCAATCACCTCCAACATAATCATTAAGTTCCTCTATAGACATAAACGAAATAATAAATTTGTCCCCACCAATAGGAGAGACAAAATCCATTGCGAATCCACGTTCAAAAACCAAATCATATATGTTCCTAGTATGAGAAATATTAATGAGACTACCTAAACAAGACTTAGCTTTCCATGGAGTTGCTATGATGTTAAAATCACTCCTTTTGGGCTGACATCCATAGTTGTTCGCTCCTTCGCTAGAAACTGACTTATTAACACTTGCCACAACATTCGCATAAGACCTGTTGTTACGGGGTGAATCATGAAAAATAACTCGCTTATTTAAGAGTAACTTCTTGGACTAATTTGGCATATTAATCTGATTTGAGAATCTGGCCTTATACGCACGTAGCCTCACAACTCCTATCACAACTGAATTCAGCTTATAGAGTGCCTCGTGTAATGGCAATGATCCATCGAGAGTGATAAAGCCAAAGTTGAGGTTCCACATATTCCTCTTTCTCGTAACATACATCCAACCTGATATAGGTGGTTGGGTGGATGAGACATCCTTTTATAAGGACGGAGATCGTCACATAAGAAATATATAGTTGTTGTATTAAATGTCTCGTTCTTTTAGAATGTTTTTATTTCAGCCCATTACCCAACTTTATAGTTAATCATCACACTTAAACTCTCTTGTACGAAATTACTTCTGATTCCTGCATCTAATAATTATGTTCTATATCAGAAAGTTAAAATATAAGTATCATGTTAAAAAATTGTTTATATCAATAGTAAATTAGACAAAGTCAAATGTAATTCAAAAACTAGCCTAGCTATCAATAAAAATAAATGCTAAGTTAAAGAAAATTCTGAGGATGCTTAATGAAAAAATACCAAAAGTTGAGTAACCTTAAATTATATTTAACCCATATAAACTTTCCATTCCAGACGTTGCAGTATAGGCTTAAGCATGGAAGTGTTTGGCAAGTGGGATTTCCAATACACTTGTGCAGGTAAAGATGCAGCATTATGTCCTCTTACAACAACCTGCATTAATTTTGAAAATCCGACTGATCGATATTATTATTTAAACAAGTTTTAGTTACATAAGTAAAAGAAAATTGACAGATTATGTGAGCTCACACAGAGTAAAGCAATGAAATGACAGAATGTATTCATCATAATTAAACATCAGTTAGTTTATTAGCAGAAATATATGCTGAAGCTAATACGTAAATAACATATATGCATTTATAAAAATTCACAATAAGAATGTCAAACTAATATGTTAGTTCATATAAAATCGAAACCGCAAAATGGTCAATGAAATCGGCTTTGACAATTGCAAAAGCTTTAATGTTAGACTTATTAATTACTTGGCTTTGACAATCAGAAAAGACTCAGAGTAGACTTAATATATGATCGTGACAGTAAATGAGAGGGAGTTGATGTTGATGTTAAGGTTCGGGGAGATAAGCTATCACCTGCAAGATAGAAAGAGGTTAGACAAGCCTACTCAGATGTCTCACGAAGCATCTCCTACGCTCAAGTTATGGTTGAAAAGAGAAAGCAATGATGAAATGTAGTGGGGAGAATTGTGTAGCTGATTCCTTGGGGCGTGCAATATATGTAGGTTGGTGGCGTGGCATTACTGCCATGACCCCTTAGGTTATGACATACACTATCAGATGTCCCCCCTCAAGCTAATGTAGACTCCTTTCAGGTCTATCTTTTAAAGAGATCTTGGTTACCGCTGACTTGTTATTTTCTTTCTATTTTTATGTCGATCTAATAGTAGTGTTCATAGCAATTTATTATACTCGCGAGGTCATTCATTCTTATAGATGTCCCCCTCCAGTTAATCCCGAGCTCTTTCAAGACTCGTGTCTACCAGACTGTCTGGGTGGGAAAAAGGAAAGAAATTGAACATTCAAACTTCGGGTCGTCAGTGGCAAGCGTGTCTCCTCATTTGCTTCACACGCCCGCTGAATCCGACCGCCCTAATTTACCTTGAAATTTGACTGTGATGGTTACAGTTTCGACTCCCAATGCAACTTCTTCTATAAATACTTGCTACTTACATGCATGAAAAAATTTACTTCTTTCCTTCTCTAATTTTCCGACGGGAAAACTTTGCTTCTGTGCTTCCGTTTCTTCCAACTTATTCTCTTCGATTGTAATTTTTGTAAGTTCCTACTCTTTTCTTGTTGTTTCTTTGTTTTTATGAGTTTTGATAGTCTGTCAAGCATGTCTACACCAACAACCCTTAAAAACCCTAAATTTTCCGGTGAAACCTCCAAAAATCCGATTCCAGTGGTCCCCATGATCACCATCCTCATTGCTTCTGAGGGGATAAGCTCTAATCTTTATTAACCCCAATACTTCTCTGTTCTCGTTCAACTTGATGTCTCGGTCGAGTGTCTGTTAGTTCTCGGCATTATCAACCCAAATGTTCCCTCAAAATCAAAGGGAAAGAAGAAATAAAAAAAAGTTAGCCCTGGGCCGGCATTAAATAGTGCTCTTTTATGGTTGATGATAAGATACAGAGATTAGCAGATCGAAGTTATTTGTGACACACCGGGGCTAATAACAGTGTTTCCAGATGCTAATGAGCGAGTTAACACTCATCCTCATAGCTAGATTCCTATGTTTGAAAAGTAAATTTAATGGGGGGTTTTTGTTGCCTCTTTCCCGTAGTATATGATTGATCCTTACGGAATTTAACCTAGCTCCAACCCAAATTCATCCTAACTGCTAGATCGACATGACCCTTCGCCAACCGGGCTGATTGGTTTACTAGTCAACGTCTCGCTTTACCTGGCCGAAGCTAATTGACAAACTAGATTTTGTTAAGGGGTTTAAATCGTTTTGTTTCTGGCCTGGACTGGCCGAGGATACTACTAAAGGCTCGCTCTATTCTCAGGGATCCTTCCCCTTTTTAATTATGTGGAATGACAATCCAAGCCGATTCACTACCTGGTTAGCTGATGCTAGACTGATCCCAAATCAGCGTCATTGTGTCTTTGTATTAAGTCAGCTTGAACCACCACCTATAAATTGGAGGTGGACCCGGCCATTGATTTAGAGTGATGTTGTCAAATACAAACTTGATGACAACATACTGGCTATTGTTAAACGAGTTAGAGGCCGATCTCGTAAGTTTTCCTTCTATAATTAATTTTTTATTTTTTCCTTTTGTAGGAATAGCTAACAAACCAGGTGATATGATGGATTTTCTTGAAGTGTTGATGCAGACTCAGATGGCAACAGCCTCTTACAGCCACTATTGTTGATACTTGCGCGAGTTCGGACTGCTTGTATCTTAAAAAAATTTTGAGGGTCGTGAATGAGATTCAAGAGGTGAGTATCCCTTAATTCGATGATAAGATTATTGAAATTCTCTCCTCTAGGGAGAAGACCAATACGGGAGGGAGTGTCCACTAATCCCAAGGCCGAGGGGTTGACTTCTGTTCCCCTAGCTTCAAGTGTTAATTGCACTATTGCTACCGCTAATGTGGATGTTCCTCCCCTATTGGTCTATGTTGAGGATTAATAGGTTGATTGGAAGAGGAATTTCTTCAGGCTGAGAAGCCTTCCCAGCGAAAATGGAAGTCAAAGAGAAGTTCTTCTAGTGGAACCGGAGTTGATAGTGGTAAGATAAATGTCCCATAAGAGATTTTTGTCATCTGGTCTATTGAAGAACACTATTCAAAGAATCTGAATTCTGTGGACTAAGTAGAGAGTGGTGAAGAGCCGAAGGGTGATGAGATGGAAGATCTTGCTCCTGTTCAAGTAATTTCTGAGTTACTTTTCTTTTTTTATTATCCTTCATATTGTACTCATCTATCGAGGTTACATTTGTAGCAATGGGTAGAGCAGTATGGGGAGGAGGTGAATCTTATTCATGAGGGGGTTGTTAAGGAACTTTGTTCCTTCCTCTTACTCACTAGAAAAGCCGTCCATTATGATGGAAGGGGTTTTATGACCCTAGCCCAGGCTCATATTTTTAACTTAGTTCGGGTAAGAGTAAATTCCTTTTACTATTATTTACCTCAATTTTTGTTAATTTTTATATTTATTTATGTTGATCATCCTCATCTCTTTGCTTTCGAAGAACTTGGCGGATTTCGTCCAACTTTTGGACCATGTACATGGGAAAAATGTAGAAACTCGGATTCTTCTTCTATAAAATGGGTCGTAGTCTTGGGAGTTAGCCAAGCTGAAGGAAGATGTGGCGAAGATTGAGGCTTGTTGTTAGGGTTTAATATCCTTCAGCTGTTGCATTTATCAAATGTAATGCTTGTTAGATGTCAATTTTATTTATGTGATTTGTAAATTTCCCATCCCAAAATGTAATTAATCTCGTAGATTAGGTGCATTTACTTTCCTACATGTTTACTTTCTTGCATTTTATTTATTTACCACTTTTCACATGCCCGCTAAATAACAAAAAATATAAGTCGAAAACATCTAGATTGAATTTAAATATCATAATGGTGGTTTCTAGACAAGAATAATGTTACAAAATAATGACGAAGTAACTCATCCCGGACCTGAATCCCTAAACTATGGTATTGCGTAGGTTTAATGGATCTAAGCTGTACCAAAATTTCCCAGAAGAGCCGATCGTTGTGGCGACTCTAAGTACCATATGCTAAAGGTTCTGATCTCGAGTTTTTTAAACTTGTCACATGAACAAGTTTCTTTTCTTTAAACTAAAAACCATGTTTTTTCAATTTCGAAAACACCCACACCCCATCCCATGGGGCGGTGCGTCGCGACGACCGCGCGGGTAAAACGTCATCCGCTCACAGTACCCGTGGATGGATTTTCCCCATAGTTTGAACATGTTTTGGAAGGAGAAGTATGGGAATGGTGCGTGGATGTACCTTCTCTAAAGCTCCTTTAAAGGAGTGGCACTGGTTCTTTGTTGAAGAAGGTTTCATTAAGGCTTTCTCCCTCATAAACGTTAACATAAGGATGGACATCACATTCTCTCCAATTGTTATTGAGCCATTGCTTGAAGATTAGTGGACTGAAGAGATAGAAACCTGATAAGTGTATAATTACGCTTATTATTATAATAATTTTACACATTAAACATTATAGTTTAAGTCATTTTTATACTTCATATAAAAGATTTCACGTGGTTTGTAGTTGTTTTTTATGCAAATGCAGATACTAGGTAAATCTTGGAAGTAAAATGATCAAAAGTGGAATTCTATGAAAAAAGAGTGAAAAATGTGCAAAAAGATGTGTGGAACCAAAGGATTTGGTAAAGGATCGAAGATGTCAAAGATCGGTAGAAATCGTGAAGAGGAATCATGTGAAAAAGGCATGTCACGATCATGACACACATATAGCAGTCGCAACTTGTTAACGTTTATAACAGAAAGATGTCAATCAAGTGTTCACGGTCGTGACATATATTCGCGGTCGCGACCTTGACAGTTTTTGGTCAACTCTTATCTTCTTTCAATCGCCGGATAAAATCGATCAACCGCCATCAACTGTTAAACGAATAGACACCTATTGGAAGTCAACCAATCATGAATATGTGCCTATCCATTGTGGATAAGGTCAAAGCCTTTCATCCAATCACAAAGAAGTGATGCAATCTTTCGTCAATGGATACGACTCTTCGTCTGGATGGATACAACCCTTCATACTCTATAAATAGGGCTCCAAACTTTATCATTTTCTTGACAATTGGTGTGTGTGAGGAAAGTGTAGAATTATATGGTGTGAATATAGTTCTAGAGAGAAAATCGTTTAGTTTTCACTTCGTTCTAAGTTAGTGAGAAAATGTACAAGTGATTCGAACGTTAATTTGATCACTAAATTTCTCTACATATTTGAGCGATTATTGTATAAGTGTAATTGCAAATCACTTATCAGTAAAAATTTTCGTTCTTCAATATTCATTTGTTCGATATTCACAAAGGATAGCATCCTAGCGGAGGTTCTGTACAAGTCAAAACCGAGTTCAAAGCAGATGCAGGAATTGATGACTCCCTTTAAAGAGTGGATACGGTTTGATCAACTTTAGCTTTCACTTGCATACCTTACAACTTTTCTTTGCTTTCTACTTATACTTTCTATTTCAAAGTTTACGATATGTCTATGTGTCATAATGTGTATTTCGTGTTGAGTCTTTTATATTAATCAAGTTATATGCTTTTGAGTTAACTTTAAGAGTAGTTTCAGGGTTAACGAAAATTGTGTATAATCACTGGATCTATGATTATAACGTTGTTTAGTGAGCCAACATTTTTGGAATGGTAACTTGCTAAATGTGGCTATGTGAGAGCGACCCGTACTAAGCATAGTAATATTGTTATCTAGGTTTATATAATTGTCTTAACTCATTTGCACTAGATTTAGAAAAGTCATTTCATGTGTTGCTTTACAGTGAATAATTGAATATCTGAGTGTCTAGAACTGAATTTGTTAAAGTAGTCTAGTGTACGTAATATCTTTGATAATTTTGCATGTTTTCTTTGCTATACTTGTTCGTCATGTTAATCTATACTGATTACTTCTACTCTAATCTCTTTATTCAATTATCCATTTAACTACCAATCCAACCCACCAAAATAAAATCTAACTATTTTATTTTTCCTTGTTCCGTTCCTCTTGTTGATCTTTAGAGCTGGTTCATTCCCTGAGGGATCGATATCTTTTAAAACTACATTGCAATTGTATACTTGCAGTTATCATCATTTTTCTATTTGATAATTGGTATTGACAACACCTATACTTTAAAGCCAAAATCTTGCGAACAAGTTATTAAACTTATCAGTAGAAAAGTGGCAAACAAGTTTTTGGTGCCGAGGAAGGTAAGTGTGTTTTAAAGATTTGGAGAGTACGGTACATTTTGTAATTATATCTATTTATTTCTTTTCTATACTATACAATTTTCTAAACTTATCTTAGATGTGAAAATTTTATGAAATAATCATCTTGGAGGTGATACGTCATAATATTTCATCTTAATTCTTGACAAAGAGATGATTTCTTCTATTTTTCCTATTCGCGTTCCCGACTTCCATTCATGCTTGTGAATTTCCTTGTTAAAACATTATGTTTCTTGTTTTGCTTATTCACGATCGTGACTTGTGATCATGATCGTGACTTCTACGAAAACAGCAGTAGTTTGGCAGTTTTCTAACGGTTTTTCTCAAACTCTATATATGTGAGTGCGAATTCTCATGATCCTTCACTTCAGAAATCTGAAAATCCTTTTCCTTCAGACAAAATATTCATTCCAAACCTTGAAAATCTTTCAATCTTTTTCCTTTTCAAAATGGTTCCCCTTGACAAATCTAATCTCATTCCTCCTTCAAATTTGCAAGAGTGGTATGAAGCACCGTTTCCAATTTACTCTCGAGAGGAAGGTAATCATTTTGAAACCATCAGAGATAAAGAATTCACGAGTTCCTATGTTCTCCATAGGAATAGTTTCGTTCATTTGGAAATTTATGATAAGGTAATGTATTACCTTAGATTTCTAAATTTCGTTATCTATTCCAACATGATCATTGGAAATAGTGACGATAATTGTAAGGAGATGCTAATATTGTTAGTATGGATGAATGATAAGATGGATTGTTTAGAATATCATCACCAAGGGAAGTAGCATAAGTTGTCGAGGAAAGCACTGGAGAAGAATTTGGGATTCCCTAAATATTGTTACTACAAAATGCTTCCTGGTTGGGATCCATTACCAACCTGGAATCGCCTTACTAGCCAAGCTAAATACAAATAGGAATCTGCCTATAGCCGGTGGATCTGTGATCCCTGTTTGCTCGCTTTACACTTCTATCTAAGTAGTGCACTGTTTGGCAGGACTAGTTCCGACACAGTCATTCCTGAAGAATTGTTTGTATTGGAAGTAGTTTGGAATGTCATACCTGTGGATGTATCAGGAATTATGATGGAGACTCTTATGTTTGTCGCAATTGATCCTGGTAGGATAGCGTACGAGTGTCGAACTATGGTGAATTTGCTAAGACAAGTTGGGAAAATTCCCTGTGTTGCGGAAGTCTTTACTGACGAAGATCAAATTCCAGAATTAACTACAGAAGTTTTCTTCGAGTATGGATTTCTAAATAAGTGCATTGGAGAAAATGGGATAACTAATGATTGGAGATCATAGGATGAGCGAGTAGAAGCTGATAAAAAGAGAGAAAGAGAAATCGCTAGGGAAGAAGGGAATAGTTCAACCAATCTTAAGAGGAAGTTGAATGATTTAATGGAAGAAGAAGTCTCTATTCATTGCAAGATTAACGACATCCACAATCTGGTGTATGATGTTGAAAGAGATCTGCGGGAGTCACGTTATAAGATTGATAAAATGATTGAATCGCTAACTCCTGAATAGATCGTTTTCTTTTCAGTTAGGTTTAGAACCTTGTTTAGTCTTTTCTTTTCGTATGTTTGTTTGGTGTTTGTTTGATTTGGTGTTTCATTGTCTATTTATAATGTTTGTTAAATATGAAATGAAAATTTGAACAACAAGACGTTGATGTTCAATTGCTATCTTCACCATGATTATTCAAGGTATAATAATAAATATTTATACTGGTTCTTTCTACTCTAATCTATTTATTCAATTATCCATTTAACTACCAATCTAACCCACCAAAATAAAATCAAACTATTTTATTTTTCCTTGTTCCGTTCCTCTTGTTGATCTTTGGATCTGGTTCCTTCCTTGTGGTATCGATATGTTTTAAAACTACATCACAGCTGTATACTTGCAGTTATCATCATTTTTCTATTTGATAAGTTATATTGACAACACCTATACTTTAAAGCCAAAATCTTACGAAAAAGTTATTTACTTATTAGTAGAAAAGTGGCGAACAAGACCGAAGATGAACCAATCTACGAGGTGTATGCCACAACTACCATGGGAACTCTAAGGTTAATCTTCGACCTCATTATAAAGTCGAACCTTGTCAAAGAAGGTGCAACCCTAAAGAAGATCTCTCCCCTACTCAGGAGGAAGGCCTCATGCAGCCAGCACTTGTGGTAGTCACAATAAGCGAAGAAACTTCACACAATGAGGGGGAAGTGACATTGTTGTTTTCCTTAACTTCTCAAATTTATTTGTGAACAATTCAGCCCCTGAGGCTTTTTCTACAATGAAAATGTCTGATTCCGCTTACTTATGTGATCTTGTGCCATGATATTTCCTTTCATTCACATGATCATTACGTCCCGTTGCGTGAAATCAACCTAAATAAAATTGAAAATCCTAGTTAGTAACTATTTCCAACAATATAACTCCCATGAAAAAGGAGATGGAAAAAGTGCTAAAAATAACATAGTTTTCATTTGGTCCTATGATGACATGCCTGGCATAGATAGAGAGATAGTCCAACATAAGATACCTATCGACCCAAATTTCAAACCCATCAAGCAAAAACTACCAAGGCTCAAACCCTAGTGGGCTAACAAAGTGAAAAGTGCAATTTCCAAACAATTCAACTCAAAGTTCCTCAAAGTGGTTGTATACCCAACATAGCTCGCTAATTTGGAACCCATCATCGTAAAGAAGGATGGGAAAGTAAGGGTTTATGTAGAATATCATTACATCAACAAAGCTTTACCAAAGGATGACTTCACCTTGCCACATATAGATATATTAGTAGACAGCGCGATACATACCATAATGTTCTCTTTCATGGATGGACCCTCTAGGTACAATTAGATCTTGATGAACATCATCAACTAAGTTAAAACAACCTTCATTGAAAAATGGGGGTGTATTGCTATCGGGTTGTACCATTTGGTTTAAATAATGCGGGTGAAACCTATTAAAGGGAAGTGACTACTCTCTTATACTATAGATACATAAAGAAGTAGACGTTTACGTCGATGACATGATGGTAAAATAAGCTACTCGGGAAGATCACCCCACTATTCTCGATAGGTTCCTCATAAGGATTGAGAGGTACAACCTTCGACTCAACCCAAGGAAATGTGTATTTAGGGTGACATTTGGGAAATTACTAGGGCATGTTATTAGTTAGAGAGGCATTGACCCAAACAGAGCCAAAGCCATTCGTGAAATGCCCACATTAAAGATAGAAAAAGAAGTTTGATCATTCCTAGGGTCCTTGCATTACGTTAGTATTTTGATATCTCGACTCACTATCGTATGCAAGCCCATCTTCAAACTCTTGCAAAAATAATAACCAGTTGAGTGGAATGACCAATATCAGGAAGCATTTAACCAAATTAAGGCTTTCCTTGTCAACCTTCTAGTTCTGAAACCTCTAATATTCGGTGAACCTTTAATCCCATACTAGGCCATTAAAGAAACCTCAGTTGGGGGAGTGCTTGTCCAAGAGGATGAGAAGAAACGTGAACATGAAATCTACTACTTGTGCAAGAAACTTCTCAACTGAAAGACTCGCTACACTATCATGGAGAAAACTCACACCACCATGTTCTAGCTAATGAAGAAACAAAGGCACTATTTCCAATCTTACAAGTCATCACAAAAGTGGATCTAATGAAATATCTATATCACTCACCCAATTTCACCAGCAAACTATCTCATTGGTTATTATTATTGTCCAAATTTGATATTGAGTATATCACAATGAAGGTTATCAAAGGAAGAGCAGCGGCTTAATTCTTAGCAAACCAACCTCTCGACTCAAATTGCATGGAAAACTTGGATTTCCCCGATGAACAACTAGCAAGGGTAGAGACAACTCAAGATAATGACATGGCGGTGATATACTCATCATCACTTCAAGTAGAGGTGGCGTAATCATCATCACTCCAGAAAATGAGATCATACTTATCTCAAAAAGACTGCAGTTCAGCGTCACTAATAATAAGGCTGAATATGAAGCTTGCTTACTTGGGCGTGAAGCCCTTCTTACAACAAGGGAAACACACGTAGATGTCATAGGAGACTCTACCCACGTCATACGTCAAGTTGTAGGAGATAGGGAAAAAAAGGTTGAGTCACTCCACCCTTACATCGAAGCAGTATGGTGAACAATCAACAAAGTTCAGACAGTGTCGCTATTTACATGTACCATAGGATGAGAACCAAATGGTAGATTCATTAACAATTCTAGCTTCCATGTAAAAAGGCCCCAAGTGCAACCGATCAGACATTAATGCTTCAATAATCTAAAACTCCATATTGTGACACTCACCTGGTAGCAGAAATAAGGGCATAATCTAAATCATGGTTCATGAACATCCTCTAACTTATCAAGTTCAGCCAATATCCTAACGGATCATCAACATTAGACTACACCATGTTGAGAACATTGGCCATGCAATTTCTTCTACTCGGGAAAGACTTGTTGAAATGAGCTAGTAATGGGCTACTACTAAGTTGTTTAAAAAAAGAAGCCACTCGAGCTATACAAAATCTAAACAAAGGAGATTATGGACCACACATGAATGGTGTGGCCCTGGTATCTAATTATATGGTAGCAGTCATGAAACGCCATGAGTGCAAGATATACGACGACATCCAACACCTACAGCTAGCTAAGCTCCATTGCTTATCTACTCCTTGACCATTCTCAATGTAGGGGATAAACATTATAGGCAAGATTCGACATCCTCAATAAAAGGGCAGAAATTAATAGTAGTGGCAGATGATTACTTCTCAAAATGGGTGGAGGCTGAATAATTGACCAATGTTACCACCAAGAAGATGACCAAACTCATAGAAAGGTAAATTTTCGCTCGATACAATATCCCTCATC
Source organism: Euphorbia schlechtendalii (assembly GCA_949673415.1). Taxonomy (NCBI): domain Eukaryota; kingdom Viridiplantae; phylum Streptophyta; class Magnoliopsida; order Malpighiales; family Euphorbiaceae; genus Euphorbia; species Euphorbia schlechtendalii. Next base: position 12,316 of record CATIWQ010090761.1, on the reverse strand, counting down.
AAATCATCTCCTAAAACGGAATACAATTTCAAGGGGAAACCAAATAACTCTTTAAATGTTATCAGATTGAGCATCACCAATGATCACCATATCAACCATAAGCCAATGGGGCAGTCAAAGTAGCCAACAAGTTTGTTAATAAGATTTTGCCTAAAATGGTGGTAACTTATCACGATTGGGAAGAAAAACTACCACTCTCCCTATGGGGCTATCGAACTAGTGTTAAGACGCCAACGGGATATGCACCTCTCTCTTTGATCTATGGGATGGAAGTAGTACTACCCATTTAAATCGAAGTCATATCGTTAAGAGTAGCTTTGGAGGCTTGATTGAGTGAATCTGAATGGGCCAAAGCAAGATATGAACAACTGAATCTGGTAGACAAGTAAAGACTTGAAGCATTGGACCATCTTTAATTATATCAACAATGCATGGAATGCCATACAACAACTGCATCAAGCACCAAAAGGTACCCTTGAAGGTAGGATACTTGGTTTTGAAATAGTTGAAACCATCAAACACTGACACCAAGGGGAATTTTTATCCTAATTTGGAATGGTCATTCTTCATATAGTGAGTCCTAAGTAAAGGAGCCGTAAGAACCATGGACCTCGATAGAAATGAGTTTGTGAACCCGGTGAACTAGGACAGGCTAAAGTAGCCAAGGTCGCGTTGAAAATCTTGGCCATCATCTTATTGCTGATCTTGCAATCCCTCAAAACTATCTAATAGCTGGTTAAGCGTTCTTGGGGACCTCCCTCTCCATTGAATTCACTAGCTTTAGAATAAAAAATTACTAGGGAACTAATCATCATCGTGGACCACTGGCTGTGTCAGATAGTAATAGATCATTTGATAATTAGGAATTTAGCTTGCATGAGTAGCTAGAAATCGTTGCCATAGATCTTCCATGCATAGCTATTAATGCTGCAAAAATACCATCCCAGAATTTGACTAAAACCCTGACTGATATGGGGGAACAAATGATAGACCTCCTTGGATATAATGTCCTTGGGGAAAGGTTAGACCCCTCAAAGGAACTAAAAATCTCGATGTGATCATGGCTTGCATTATAACTTGTTACTGAGAAGGTTACTTGACCTAGTTCGCTCTTGGATTGAAAAGGGAAGGGTCATTAAGGTTTTGAGTTACCCCTAGCTGGGAAGATAAGCTCTCAATAGGAGAAATGAAGCCAGATGGAGGTTTGATTGCTCCCATTGACGTTACAAATGGACAGAAACCTTGTTGAAACAGAATTATGCTAACTAACTAACATGGTTACCCTGAATGTCCCAAAAGTAATTGATTCTACACTTGAGCTAGCCTAAAAGCATTTGCTAAAACTAACCTTGTTTGATTATTGCTCCCAGAAGTCTACTTAATTTGAAATTCACCAAACTAACCCTACTCATGATTGGTCCATGCCTGACCTTGGGTAAGATACTCGTATTGAGGTTGTGAGGTTTCTGGGCCTAACCAAAAGATGTTGGTGGGAAGTTTAGCCAGACTTCCCAATGAAAAATAAACATTGGGAGCAGATACAGGTTTCCTAGCTTGTAGGTGATTAGGAACGACGGTGCCTAGGAGATTCATAATTATCTTTGAGTTCGAGAATTTATATAAAGTTACAATCATCCAACTAGCTGATATAAGAGTGGAAATGCATAGTCTGCATGAACAAGTTGTTATAGAGAATAGCGTTCATGGTGTTAGAAATTTCTAAACTAGTGTTCAATAGGATTTGCTGGATAACTTGTTGGATTTATTACCAATAAATCATTAAGTGTGGTCTTACATATGTAAATTATAAATGTGTATGGCAATCATAATATTATAGTCAAATAAAGTTGTGATCAAATATTAAAGTTACTATTGAGGTACCAATTATTGTTATCGGAATAAAAATGTAGAACCTAGTGCGTAAATACCATATCAGTTAAGGGGCATAATGGTAATTTACCACCCTCAAGTTTTTTTATATAAGGTTGGTCCCCGGAAGAAGAGTTCAACGATTCGAGATACGGTTGCTTCCCTTAGGCGCTCGGACTCTCTCTTCCGGAAGCTCGACCTTTGTCATCGGTTCTTCGGCAGTAGCCTTTAATGGCGAATTCAGGTACGTTTACGTTTCCGCTTTCGATTTTCAATTTCTTCAATGATTTCAATATGATAGATCCGAAATAAAGTTTATGTGGTATAGATTTAAATCAACATAAGTAACTTGCAAAAGTTCAAGTATTTGTTTCTGGTCGAGATGATAGAGGGCAAGTGGGGTTGCGATGTATTAGGGGCCAACAATATGGTCCACTTCTACATATCATGTTAACATCCATGTATGATCCCATTATTAAACTACCAATAAAGCTACATTTTTTTAAATTGAGAGTGGAGACCGACATAGAAGATTTGGCAGGGTATCCTAGCTAGGTGACACCCTCGTGATCCAACCGATTAAGACGGGCTCAATCTATTAAAATAAATAAAATGAGTAGCTACAAAACAATACTCATCAAGTGAAACATAATCCTCAAATTTTTATTTTTTTTTGAAAATCAACATAATTCTCAAATATAAATCTGTTGACAAAAGACGGATGCAAGTGCCACCAATGAGCACCATTTGAAACTCCACGTCGAGCAATGCATGTGCAACTTGATTGCCCTCCCTATAAATGTGTCAAACCACAACATTCGTGGCACGCATTTTGTGAAGAAATTCGAACCACTGCAGCCTTAAGGACCATGGGACTATCCTCAAAAGGGTTCGGAACTCACGAACCACATACATCGAGACTGTTTCCATCCACAAGTTAATCCAACCAAATTCTCAAGCCTTTTCTATTGCAAAAATTGCAGTCTTACAGCCATCAATTCTGCTTCAGAAGACACAAACCACATAAGTTCGGGATTCAGGAAATTTGATTATGATGAAGTGTCAAACTGATATATTGATGAAAGATGAATGCGCTTCAATTAATTTGAAGAAGATATATCATAGAGGCGCTTCCTTCGCGTAATGACCGTTTTTCTGTTTCAAGTTTAGGACTTCGGTGGTTTTTTATGGTAGTTTTATTGGAATTGGGCCAACTATCAATGATATCAGCTTCGATATGTGGTCCTTTGCTGTCCAGCCAAAAAAAATATTGTTTAAGACTTCAATTTTATAGTTTTTCGTTTCTATGGACCTAATTGCTTGCTAAAAGTTTGTGGGCTTCTCTGTTTATTTTTTATTTTTATCACGGCTTCGTTAGAGTGTTTATAGGTGTAAGACTAATATATTTAATTTTGTTGAAATCAAAATTTCCTTGATATTTTGCTAAACATCTTATCGCTGGGTGAAAACTTGGGATTCCGCTATTTTGTGATGTCAACGAATTTCGGTTTATCATTTGAGCTTGGTTTACTTTTGATTGGTTTCTGCTGCATTTGCAATTTCTTTACTGATTAGATAATAATCATCCACGACAACTAGTAAAGATTCACTGTTTGTGATTTGCTTTTTAGGTTCAAAATATGTAGAGATTGCTACATGGATTGCCAAAAAGACACAGTTTATAACCAGGCTGTAAAGAACCTTATAGAGCAGGAGAATTAGACGACGACGTTCCGGACTTTTCAAGTGGAGCGTTGCCATTACCAGCTCCAAACAAAGGTGAACAAAACAACAACATGACAATGATGAAAAGGAACCAAGCTGGAGATTTCGATCACAACCGTTGGTTATTTGAGACAAGTGGTACTTATGGTTATGGTAATGCCTATTGGCCAAAAGATGATGGATATGATGATGACGACGATGGTCTTAAAGGCGGAATATTAGAAAATAATGACAAGCCTTGGAAACCGCTTAGCCGTACCTTGCCAATGCCCACGGCCATTATGAGTCCATATAGGTAATGTACAACTTCGAATAAGTATTGTATAATTAAAAAAACGATCGAGATTTAATTTTTTTCTACGTAATGTAGGTTGTTAATTGTGGTACGTTTCGTGGTGTTGACGTTGTTTCTGAATTGGAGAGTAAATAATCGAAACGAAGAGGCGAGATGGTTGTGGATGATATCGATTATTTACGAAATTTGGTTTGCCTTTTCGTGGATCTTAGATCAGATTCCGAAGCTTTGCCCGGTGAACCGCTCCACCGATCTTGAGGTTCTTCGAGAAAAGTTTGATATGCCATCGCCTTCAAACCCTAGCGAATGATCAAATCTCCCTGGTGTTGATATGTTTGTATCCACCGCTGATCCTGAAAAAGAACCGCCTCTTGTAACTGCCAACACGATCCTCTCAATCCTAGCCGTTGATTATCCTGTCGAAAAAATCGCTTGTTATGTCTCTGATGATAGAGGCGTGCTCCTCACCTTTGAGGCCATGGCCGAGGCTACGAGTTTCGCTGATGTGTGGGTCCCGTTTTGTCGAAAACATAATATCGAGCCGAGGAATCCTGAGAGTTACTTCAGCTTAAAAGTTGACCCCACGAAGAACAAGAGTAGACTCGATTTTGTGAAAGAAGGAAGATGAAGAGGGAGTATGATGAGTTCAAAGTGAGGATAAATGGACTTCCCGAGTTGATAAGAAGGCGATCCGATGCTTTCAACGCGAGAGAAGAAATGAAAATGTTGAAAAACAAAAGAGAAAGTGGAGGCGATCCAACTGAGCCGATAAAAGTGAAAAAGGCGACATGGATGGCCGATGGTAGCCATTGGCCCGGAACTTGGGCTTACCCTTCTTCCGAACACATGAAAGGTGATCATGCCGGAATTCTTCAGGTACTAACAAGTTCAAAATCTTTTTTCTCATACGAATTCATCAATTTAATACCTAATACATCGAGACCCTGAACGTTCAAAAATTATTAATAACCTCCTGAATTTGCAGAAAGTGCACAAATTTTCTCGTCAACACCACGTGTCAACTTTGACATCTTTGAAAAGTTAAGCCAACCGATTATTCAGCCTTTATTTTATAATTTGAAACAAATTACTAGCTTCGAATTTAATACAGGTAATGCTAAAGCCGCCTAGTCCAGACGCTCTAATGGGAAGTGCAAATGAAAAGTTAATAGATTCTCGGATGTACATACTCGTCTACCTATGTTCGTTTACATGTCGCGTGAAAAACGGCCAGGCTATGATCATAATAAGAAACCAGGAGCCATGAATGCATTAGTTAGAGCTTCAGCAGTTCTTTCCAACGGTCCCTTTATACTCAACCTAGACTGTGACCATTACATACATAACTGCAAAGCAGTCCGAGAAGGAATGTGTTTCATGATGGATAGAGGAGGCGAAACCATTTGCTACATTCAATTCCCGCAAAGATTTGAAGGCATTGATCCTTCTGACAGATATGCAAATAACAACACTGTCTTTTTCGACGGACAAATGAAAGCTCTTGATGGTGTTCAGGTAAACCTTTTTCGGCATGATGAATTGCAAGCATCTTTGTTTTCTGTTTTTCCCCTCCGTGAAAAAGTTACGATATGATAAAAAAGAAAAATAAAATTGCAGGGTCGGGTATATGTTGGAACCGGTACAATGTTTCGAAGGTTTGCTCTTTATGGATTTGATCCTCCAGATGTTGATAAGTATTTGCAGCAAAAGAATAGCTAAGAACCCAAAATTCGTCCCATGTCGACTGCTGAATTTGATCCTGACCTTGATTTGAATTTACTACCGAAAAGGTTTGGAAATTCTACAATGTTGGCTGAATCAATTCCGATTTGTGAATATCAAGCTAGGCCAATTGCTGATCATCCTGCCGTTAAGTACGGTCGGCCTCCCGGAGCTTTGAGAGTACCTCGAGAACCACTTGATGCTGCAACTGTTGCTGAATCCGTTTCGGTCATTTCTTGCTGGTATCTCTTACAAGTGCACAACTTATATGTTAAAATACCAAAAATAACCTTTTAGGTAAATGATTAATTTGCTCCTTAAACTCGGCTATCATTTACTATATTTTTTACACTGATATAAATTTTATGTGTAGGTACGAGGACAAGACTGAATGGGGAGATCGAGTGGGGTGGATTTAATGTTCAGTGACAGAAGATGTGGTCACCGGCTACTGTATGCATAATCGTGGATGGCATGCGATCTATTGCATAACAAAGCGCGACGCGTTTCGAGGAACGGCTCCCATCAATCTCACCGATAGGCTTCACCAAGTCCTTCGATGGGCAACGGGGTCCGTTGAGATTTTCTTCCCAAGAAACAATGCTTTTCTTGCTACTAGGAAACTCAAAATCCTCCAACGTCTCGCGTACCTAAATGTCGGAATCTATCCTTTTACTTCGATATTTCTCATCGCCTATTGTTTCCTCCCGCACTTTCCCTCTTTTCAGGACACTTCATTGTTCAAACCCTAAGTATTAGTTTCTTGGTTTATTTGTTACTCGTCACGATTTGCCTGATAGCGCTTGCGCTATTAGAGCTGAAATGGTCCGGGATTGGGTTAGAAGAATGGTGGAGGAATGAACAATTTTGGTTAATCGGTGGGACGAGTGCTCATTTGGCCGCCGTGGTTCAAGGGCTATTAAAAGTAATAGCCGGAACTGAAATTTCATTTACTTTGGCTTCTAAATCGGTTGAGGATGAAGATGATGCTTTTGCTGAATTGTATATGGTGAAATGGACTTCATTGATGATTCCTCTGATTGTCATTGCAATGACAAACATTATTGCCATAGTTTTCGCTTTCATACGGACGATTTATAGTACAACGCCGCAATGTCGAAATTCATTGGTGGAGCTTTTTGTAGCTTTTGGGTTTTGGCTCATTCGTATCCTTTCGCAAAAGGTTTAATGGGAAGAAGAAGGAAAACTCCGACGATAGTATTTGTTTGGTCCGGTTTGATCGCCATTACAATCTCTTTGTTATGGGTTGCAATTAGCCCCCCTCGGATTGTGCCCACGGCCGAAGGTGGTGGAAGCGCAGGATTTGAGTTCCCATAAAAAAATGGGTGAAGTATTGAAAAACTATACAGTTTTGGGTTAAATTGTAAATGAAAATTTTTGTATCACTGTAGAAACTTTTAGGATGAAATCAATAAGTACGTGTTCGACTTTCAATGAAACTAGCTCATTGTAGATTTTAACTTTGTTGAGTTATATTGTTGTAAAGTAGGAAAAATTGTCATAGGTTCCAGCTGGTTGGGTTTTTATATAGGAAAATTTATATTAGATATTTTGTGATTGTTGATTATTGTGTTTTATGGCAAGTAATTTAATATTATTGCATATTATGTGGTTCAAAATATTCTTCTAAATATATTATTTGATTATTGAGAAACTGCAAGAAATCGATTTAAATTATAAAAATGTAAATTTTTACTAAATAATTTTCATATTTTTTAAAGTCGCATCGGATGCCCTGTATGTTAGTTTTAGATGGAGATGGTATGAACTGCTAAGATTATGATAAACCTAAATAATGAACCTAAAATATCATGAGCTCTTATAGTAATTTAATAATGTAATTCAACATCAATATTCATTTTATTTTTTGCTTAGGGTGATACTACCAATTGCAATTATTTAAGAAAATTGTCCTTTTCGGGTCCGATCATGTAGAATTAGAAATTTTTAATTACCTGTCCGTTTCATACTTTTATTGCGAAGTTATTTTAGAGTATTTAAAAATGTGATCCTATGGTAGAGTTCACACCAACTAAATTAAGCCTAATTAGAAATAATTAATGTCATTTTCTGTCATAATGTAATTGAAAAACATGGCAAAATAATCACGGGTTTGTTTTGGATAAAGAAAATAACATGACATTTTTTAAAAAAAGTCAAAGTGTTTCAATCTAAATGATTCAGCAATCATGTGATACACGAAACACCTACTAGAGAGTGTTGAAAATATTGACAACCTTATCCAATTTGTCTCTTTCGTTGTCTCATTCGTGGGATTCTCTAATGTTAAAGATCATCGATTCTAAAATTAATAAATAGGATTGAACAACAATTATGGTAAAAAATATTAAATTCATTATATCTCACTCATTCATTTTGGAATCAATCATCTATGTTCACCAAGCAACATTCTAATGTTGTAACTGAACGTTAGAGAATCCATTCCCATGAATCATGTATGCATTTTGATTAATTAAGAACATATAATAGTTACAATTTTTCACATTGCAGTTTATATTTACAACTTTTTTAATATTTATATGTACTTCCATTTTGTATGAATATGGATTTTTTTTGAAGGTTTGGGTGTTGAACTCATGACCTATCTCATCTCCTCTTTGAGAGGAATATAATTGAGTTACATCGAATTTATCTCATTTTAAATGATAATAGTCTTCATCTTATAAATGTTTTTTTTAATAAGATTAGAGACAGAAAGAACATTCATCTTATAAATACTTAAAATACAACCAATGGTTAAATACTTGTTACATTAAAAATATCCAACCAAATAATTTATTCATATTATTTTTGACAAAATATGGTAACTTTATAAATACTCAAATTTGGGGTATATATTAACTGATACATCAGAAGAAACCAACAAAACATACCAAATATGATAGTACGCTGAACTTTATAAATACTTAAAATGTTTTACAATATCTAAGCAATATGATAGTACGCTGAGATTAGTAGGGGGTCCAACTTAGGCTAAGGAAATTGCTCTCACGCCTGTTAAACTTGTTGTTGATGCTTACATACTATTATCATTGTTTTATCTTAAGTATGTATTATTTACCTTTATAGGAACTTTTTCTCTATTTATTTACTTTAGAGTAATCTTTACATTTTTGTATTATGTTTTGATCATATTATCTTTAATATTGTGGACTTTTAACTATCGATTTACTATGTAAATTTAATTGTTTTCCTTACTCCTCATGGGAATGACACTTGATCTTGCTCTATACTACTAATCACAATCTAGTGCATTTGTTAGGTCTGTTCGGGAAATAACAATGCACTCCGTAACACCAACCGATTTCACAGATATTGAATGATCTTGCTTATAATTGGGTACCTAATATGAAAGATAACATGTATGTTTGACTAGAAACATATGTAACGCAACCCAGTGTCATAACTATCAAAATCGTGATGGGTGGTAGCAAATCCATGATTAAGGAAGATGATCGCGTAATCTTGACTAAATAAAATATCAGATGTAGTTTATTTCACATAAAAACTAAAAGATAAGAAGAAGAAAATATCAAAATAGGAGAAATATATGTGGGGGAGGAAGAATAACGTGTAAGAGAACATCTTCTTCCTCCTCAAGGTTAAAACTTATTCGAAGTAAAGAAAAGGAATAAAGCAATTGAAGGCTATGGTCTAGGAGGAGGAGAAAATCAAATTAGCAATATTCTTAAACAAATTACATTTATATTAACGTAAACATGAATTTACATATTCCAAAATAATATAATTGGACATCTCTACTTTGTAGAAATGTACTTTTGAGCTACAACGATATCAAGATCTTAAACCAATTACGATACATTCAATATAACATATATTACTAGTATATATAGGAGATTGCGAATTGAAGTGTTTTTCAAACTTCGTAGGCTATAAGTACGTTTAACCAACCATTTGTATCAATTTATAGCAGAACAAACTTTGCGAATTTCGCCATTAGTGCCTGTTTTAACACCAATGTTACTCATCTTGACCATAGATCTCCCGAACTCAACACCAAAAGTCAAGCCAGCCAATCCCGAAACACCCAAATAACGTTGTACAAATGTTTTCGTTGAAGGATCTGTCCATAATTTCTGGTCGGATTCGAGAATTCCTTTTCCATCTCTCAAATTGGCAAAGTACGATACATCAAAACTATTTGAACTTCCCGTGTCTAACGCTATTCGTTTCGAACCATCGCCATTTTGTGGACACAGTTCCTGTAATAACATATAGTTGTGTCATGGTCATGTTACATAATCTAGATATATATGAATAAAACATTTGTATTATCGCATCAGAAATAGTGACAGATGTCAAACCTGTAATTGAGGAACAAATGCCGGGTCTATTGTCGGGTCTGCACCATTTCCGCCTGTGGTGAAATTGTACAATCGGTACCTAAAGAATTGGCAAGCTGTTGTTCCTATTGTGTGCCCTCCTATTTCATTAATTTGACAGTTAAAAATGTTAATAAAATACCAAATTTCAGAACCTTAAAAGTTAAATCAATCATAAAAAATATTACTCGTAAAAAATATTCATACCAACAAGAGTGACAAGATCTTGAGTGTTAAGACCCAAAGTTGCAAATTTTTGCTTTTGAGAATCAATAGATTCAGTAAATCCAGGCAAATTAGCTGCCTCCGACGCTAATGAAATTCTACCATCTCTTCTTCCCGTTGGCACTGGCCACGTAAGACCTCTTGTCTGCATTTATAATTTTCAACATTTCATAAATTAGTCAATTCAAATGAAATACTAAAAAACCCGTCACATATGAACTTTATACGTTTGGAATGAACATCGAACTTAATTATTTAAAATTGTATAGTGCATTTTAATTAAACTATAACATATTGTCATGTTACACACATATGAAGCACGCTATAGTGTCGTTAACCTATGATTTATGCTTGTCAAACAAGCTTTGAATGTATTGTGTGAAATTATAATAAATAGAGACATCAATGTACCAAAGAAAAAGATACTATATTTAAGTACAAAAATTTAAAAAGATGCTATTGGGGCTTCAACAAAAAAAACTTAATCGCACGTGGATTAAATTTTTCTTGACACGTAAGCAATAACAAAAAAACTCTTATTATGTCATATTAATAGTCAACTCGACACATCAACAAAAATTATAAAATGCTATGATGAGCAACATTACCAAAACGACAGAATCGCGAGCAGCAAGAGCGAGAATATCAGCACAAGAAACTACAGAAGGACAAGCGGCTTCGATTTTAGCTTTAGCATCATCGATAACATCAAAACCTCTTAGCAGAAGGTTAGGGGGAGCTGTGGATTCGGTATTCGGACCAGTGATTAAAACCGAACCATCACAACCTTGAACAAAACAATCATGGAAGTGCATCCTAAGTAAACCTGGAGCTATACTAGGATTTGAATTGAAATGAGATTGAACTGTTGTCCTAACTATATTTTCTGCTTGTGGGCATGTTCTTGAATAGAATCCTACTCTTGTTTGCCCTTCTACCATTGTAATTCCTAAAACCAAACAAATTATAACTAACAATGGATGCATTTTTGTGCTCATTATGTACTAATTATATATGCTAATGTAATAGTTGTGGGATATGTGAGTAATATATGGAATTTATGTATATATAGGCAGATTTAAGGTAGGGTCAAAGATGAAAAAAGTAAGCAAAGCCGGCTGGTTGCTGAAATCATGCAAAATAAATAATAATATATACATGAGTTGGGACGCAAAATGGAAACTAATGGCCTTAACGCGGAGCATGCATCAAAATCAGGGGTTGTGGCAAGTTGGTTGGGTTCAACATCAGCTTCTAACTATAATGAACCGTTTGACATAAAAGTTTAAACTAGTATCCTTCTACTTATATGTACATGATCTTCTATATGCGAATGCTCCGTGGGCTTTGAAGTGGATATAATACAAGTTCATTCTATCATATGTTGAAATTTAAGTCGGTAAATAGATCTGTCGGGATTCGAACATTCATCTTTAGATCTAATTATGCTATTGTGATACCATATCATGACACCGTTTAAAAAGTAGAAGGTTAAGTTAATTGGTAAAATCTAATCATATGGCGCTACTCAGCCATTCAAAATTAAAAATTTATCTTAATTTTTAATGTCCAGTGACCCATCTCAACCGGGGGGGAAAAGGAAGGAAAAAGGCAGTGGCGGTGAAATCAGCTTGAACCTAGCCACTAGAAATTAAAAATGGTCTTATTGGGTGGCCTTGCTCCAAAAAAGAATAAGCAAGTTTTTTCCCCAGGGTAAAAAAAAGTCTTGGCTCCGCTACTTTTTATAGTGATATTAATTGGGTAGTTTTAAGTCATTTTTTGCGGGATTTGACGCTTAAAACGAGAGTTTTATATTAAAAGAATTTTGATGTATAATAATTTTAGCAACTGACCAACTCGTCATTTTATGCCATTTGCATAAAATGGTAATAGTTGGCATTAAGGAGAAAAGTCTTTGATTTGTTTTGGATTAGTTTCGTATTGGGACCTTTGCTTGGTAATGAAAAGTTGGCATTCTTGGATATACTATAGCACGGTTGATACTGGTTTTTAACACCATCTTAATTTCTTTTTAAGGACTTTAAAAATAATTTAATATGTTTCCCCAAAATTTTACAGTTAATCTTGGAATGTA
>CATIWQ010090697.1:0-14286 GCA_949673415.1 Euphorbia schlechtendalii | reverse complement strand
GGGTCCGGGATAAGTTGCTTATTTCTCATTGGATCACATTAAATTATATCTACAGAAAACCGTTTTCTTTTAATTGCACTTAGGTCATTTTTGGAGTTTAGATGCATGGTTCACATATTGCGAAATAATAAATCATTCACAAAGTGAAAAAATAAACCATCCACAAAACAGTAAGTAAATGCGGAAAGTAAAAGGGAAAAATGGAAATTACAAGGTTTCAAAAATCGGGGGATGCAACCGTCCGCTAACCTATTAATTACATTTCCCAAAAATTGAAATTACGATACCCAAAGGAAAATTAAAGTCCTAAACATACATCTAATCCTAATCTACCTGCACCCCCAAAGGTTAGCACAAAGGATAGCACGTATGTTCGATTTTGAATTCAGTGAGGCCCGTGTGGCCCAAAAAAAGATCACGATATTGTATTTGTTATTTAAATAAAACCATTCATTTTATTAGCACATTAGTTGTTCATTTTAATTAATGAAATTGCTCGCATGGTAAAAAGTGAGGTTTGTTATCTGGGAATATATTTTATTCCCTTCGTGGGGGTGTTCTAACATACATCTCCTTTTAATAAAGAAAAAGATGAAGAAGAATTACAAAAGTTAAAATAAAATAAAAGAAGCAAAAGTCCTAGGTTCATAGAAGAAATTAGAAGAAGAAATTAAACACTGAAAGCACGAGAATTACAATTCTAGGAACTCAGAGGCTTACCCTTACTGAACGAATCCACTTCGAAGAAATCCGATCGGTCTTTGAGAAATCCTCCTCGTCTTTTTGTTTAGGTAAAAATGTTGTAATAGAAAGTCCAAATATTGTTCATTTCATTCTTGGAATTCGAAGTCGTTCTAAAAGTTATATTTTTGTCTGATAATTTCGGGATCCGTTTAATAGAAAAAGACCAGACTATTTATAGGAAAATCCCGAAAAAATAAAAAAGGTAAGTTTTTCCCGTGAGGGGCCTCGCTGGAGAAAAGCCCGCTAGGGCTCCTTGCCGTGTCCTTGGCCAGGCAAGCCTCGCCAACCTCTTGGCGATGCCTTGCCAAGAGTATTGGCAAGGCTTTCCTCACCAAGTTTGGCGAGGCTCCGGCCTGGGATGTAGTCTCCTCGGGTTTCCGTTTTCAAACTTTTCTTGTATTTTCGTATTTTTTAATTGATATTTTTTTATTTTTTTTGAATTTTTTTATTTAGTTAATTAAATTTTTAATTAAATAATTTTATCTAAAACATCCTTCTGAATTAGAGACGAGGAGGATTCCCATTCGGAAACGTCAGGATACTCGAAAATTGTGTGGTTCAAGGATAAAATCTCGAAAAAGCCATCATCATCGAATGCGCAGCTGGTACAAAATCTCGTGCTCACAGCTGCCTCTCGTGTGATAATTGCTGGTTGTATAACCAGTGTTATAACACAAAAAGAGTAGAGGGATGGAGAGAATACCTGACCGGTGTGGTTGGTGATTTCCTATTCTCAATTGATAGAATAGGCCTTCCTTTCTGGCGTTGTGTCTTCATAAGGTTGTCCGTTTCTTTCTTCGGAATCCCTTAGTGCTTGATGCCCCTTTTGTGTGGGTCGATCGTTTCTTTCTACGGCGTCCCATTAGTGGTAACCGTTTGATTCCTCGGTTGAGGTCATTGTGTGCCCCTTGGAATAATTGGAGATTGATGCCTAAATGCAATCTTTCCTTAGTAGGATTACGGCTTGTTCTCTTATTATCGTATGCTACATCGGTCGCGCTTGCTCAGAGATGGTGCGACATTTTGTACACCTTCCACCTTCCGATCGGGGAGGTTACCATTACTCCCTCTAATGTTGTAACGATCACTAGTCTACCCTAGGCTGGTACCGTGATCCGGTTCGGTGCTTTTTTGGAGCGGTTCTTCAAGGCTTCAACTACTTGTAATCGCTTCAGAGACCTGCTCGGCGTTGACCCTAGAGGCCAAGCATTGCATTATAACGTGTTGTTTGACTACTGAATGGGTCGACAGTTTATTTTCGAGGCTGTGATTCCTCTGTACGTCCGGTCATTTTTGGTCACCCTGTTGAGTGTGACATTTTTTCCAGTCTCGAACAGCGAGATCAACTATGGGCTGATTGAGCTGCTAGCAGATTTGGACAGGGTTAGTGGCCTTAATTGGCCACGGGCGATCTTGGCACAGACTTATTTTGCCCTTGACTTAGTCATTCGGGGTCGTTTGCGTGCTCTGCTTTGCTAGCCCATGGTTCTTCAGGTATTGTATGCTTACTTTGTGATTTGTGTACATCGGTTATTGAGTGATTAACCTTAACTGATCCCTTTATTTCGTAGGCATGGGCTTTCTATCATCGGTTCCTTCCCGCCCCACAGTTTGTTGACGCTCCGGAGAGAGCCTCGTGTATGGCGCGGATTTGCTCGTCATTCGTGGGAGATTTTTTGGATTCTGCTGGTTACTATCAACATCTTTTTGCATTGACCCTTGAGCAGGTGATGGACCTTATTTTGATGGATTTAATCATATTTTTGTCTTTAAACTTATTCTAACTTTGTTGTTCTTTCTTTTCAGGTGGAGCACAACCCATGGAGGGGTCTCCCAAGCTATCATATGGTGAAGGAGATCCAACGAGACTTGGATCACAACCGCTTCATCCTTGAGGGGCCCAGGACCCATGAGTGGTACCAGGGAGAGCGTATTCAATTCTGGCAGACTAAGCCAGTATCTGAGAGGCGCATTCCACTTGTGCCTCCCACCAAACTATTCTGGGCGCACTTGGTGGTCACTGATCTCGATGAGCGGGAGGTGCTCTTTGAGGATCATGGCGTGAGGCTCTCCAGGCTACATGGTGATTACGAGGCCTTCATTAGGGAGAGACTACTCCCTCTTCACCCGCCAACTCAAGCCGAGGCAGAGCGTCCCCCTGCTTGTGTTAGGGATCATGGTGGTGCAGGTGCTAGCGGCACTGGTGTGGGATGCCGGGTATGAAATGTGTTAATTGTTTTACCCATGGGAATCTCATGGCAGGTGTCTCTTGCCCCGAGCTCCCATACGTTGGCCTACGACCCTTCCGATACTACTCATGTGAGTTTTAGATTACCAGCGATCTTTGGGGGTGTCTTGCCGTTCGTTTACTCACTTCTTTCTTTTTGCAGGTCATACGTGAGGAGATGGATCGGGTAGCTAGACATTCTTCTACATTGAGGGACTTTATGATTTCACAAGATGGGATTATCCGTGTATGTTGTATTTCTCGACCTGTCATATGCGATGCATGAAATGTCATTTTTTTATGTACATGGATGTGATTTTCATGACATGTTTTATGATTGTAGGATATGGTGGTGAGGAGCGTGGAATTCGAGCGACTCTACCGAGAGCTCGATGGTCGCTTCCAGACACTGGATATCATCCATCAGGGTCTAGATGCTCGCTATCATAGCCTTGAGGTTAGTCACTAGGAGCTGGGAGTCCGTTATTAGAGTTTGGAAGCTAGTCACCAGAGTTTGCAGGCTCAGTATCAAGAGTTGCTACAGCAAAGCAAGCTCGAGCCGAAGTGCGGGCTTTCACCTCGGGTCCTCACCAACCTCTTACATTTGATATCTATTCCCTACTTGATGACTCAGATGCTGGGTGACTCTTCACTCCAGAATGGGACACCAGTTTTCTTCACGCTCCCTAGCCTCCTCCTATGTCTGGTTCAGTGGATGGTGCTTCCGGAAGACTGGGTGTTGAAGACCTTGAAATATCCACCATGTTACCCCGAGATCCAGTGGGTGGAGATAATGCTTAGGCGGCGCATGCTTAGGAGTTCCCTTTTAGCTTTAGTTTTAGATTCCTCTTTTCGAACAGGACTTTTTAGATAGCTCCGCTTTGTAGAATCTTAAAAAGACTTCTGATTTATGAAAGAAAGGGGATTTTGGCCTTTCGTAGTGCTGGGTCCTCGCATGTGGTGTTTTATTTTATGAATATTCTTGCTTGTTTGTGAATGTTTTTTTTATATGCATGAATGAATGTCAAAACTAATGTACGTGGTTAACATGTGTAGGCAACACCGGTTTTGAGGAATTTCCTTTAGCTTTTTTCCTTTCTAATGTTGACCCATAATGAGAGCTTTAGGGTCTTTCTCCGCACCATTCGGGGACCCGATTGGCGGAGAATTGAGAGTTTTGGCCTACAGGGTCTTCAATATTTTACTTCCAGGCTTGTGAAAATGGCCTTCATTCGTGCTGCTCTAAAGTTTTGGGATCCCGTCACTCATGTCTTTCGCTTTGCCGACTTCGAGATTTATCCATTGGCCGAGGAGTTTCATGCTATTCTAGGGCTCCCTTTTCCGAAGGAGTCAACACCAATATCCCCCGCGAGACTATCCTTCGCCTTTCTTTCTTTCCAGTTTGGAGGAGAGGATAAATTGAAGGGTTTATGGAACCTGGAGTCCAACGGGCGCTTTTTGTCAACTCCCCTTGATGTTGGTGGCTTCCGGGTTGAAGCTGTCCTTAGCTGGTGTGAGAATACACCCAGCAGTCATCTAGCTTGGCCTTCAATGGTGACTCTACTTCTTCTAGCGGAATTTGTTTGTGGGGTTGGAGCGATTGCGCCTTTCCGCTTATTGTCGATCATTGACCCAATTTCTATAGGCCTTTCTCCTACAACTTTAGCCTTGTCTGAGAGTTTGGTCTACTTAGACGTTGCTTCGATGAATTAGGATTTAGTAGGAGACCATTTTGCTTTACTAGAGGTAATTCTCTTTCCTCATCTCTTTCTTTCGTGATTTTCGTTATTTGTTTAAATGAATGGGTTAACATAGGTATGGCTATTGGAGAAGCTTCGCTTGACTGTTGATCCATGCTTAGGGAAGGCTTGATACCTCCCTTCACATTATAGTCCTAGAGTACTTAACTAGATGGAAGGAGTGTATTGTACTAGTTACTATTGCAGAGTCGGATCAAATCACAAGCACGTGATGTTCCGAGTATCCGGGGAACTTACACCTTTTCTAGGAAGTCCATTTGATCTTCTAGTTATCAAGTTCCATATCGGTCTGGAACACTAAGCCTAAAGGTTCTTGGATGGGAAGCCAAGTTTAGGTTAACCTCTAGAAGCTTGTCCTTGATGGCTGGTCTTTCAAGCAACAGGAATTGACTAAGATTTTGTTGCTTGATAACCTTGTGCATGAAGTTATTTAACAATAGCCCCTCATAATCAATCTCATAGATTGGACCAAAAGTCTTGATTCTCTGACCAATCCACCTTGATGAAGATGGTTCCATGGGGGAAAATGATCTCATTTACCGAGCCATGTATATGAAAGATCATGTTCTTCTTGGAAGAGCCTTGGAGCTTGAGAGTCTTTCTTGTGTGAGCCATTTTCAATTGAGAGAGTTTGAGAGATGAGAGAATTTTAGGGTTCTTTGCAAAAAAAACTCAAGATTTCGAAATTCCAGGTAACCTTCTCTCTCTCCAGCAAGCTGCCACTTTTATAGGCTCTTTCTACTTGCAGTGATATGTAGCGCTCGCTCAACTTAAGATTAAAATGAACTCTGAGATTACCAAGGATTTAACCAACATAGTGAAACAATGATTTTTGTTTAAAGCCAGTTCCAATTCAAAAACGCCCTTTGGATAAAGTGGTTTTTATTTTTAACCACGAAACTGAATCTCATAGCGTTACTTTAAAATGTAAACGGTGTTAAATACTTATTACCTCATTCGGATGAGTTGAGACTTGATTTTCAACACTTAGCCAATTTTCTTGAATTTTCTTCACATGGGGTTCGCCATTCTAATAAGCTGCCTTAGAACATTAAACTTCTCATGTGCTAATGGTTTGGTGACTATGTCAGCTTGTTATTATTCTGAAGGAATATACTCAAGTTTGACATCTCCCCTTAACATATGATCCCTTATGAAGTGATGTCTTATATTGACATGCTTCATCTTGCCATGTTGAATTGGATTCTTAGATAGGTCAATTGGGTTTTTGTTATCACACATAACTTCAAGGCATTTTGAATTTATACCATAATCCTCCAGTTGCTGCTTAATCCATAATAGTAGTGCTACACAACTTCCTGCCACCATGTACTCAGCTTCAGCTGTAGTCAATGCAACAAAAGTTTGCTTCTTGTTATACCATGAGACAAGGCATTCTCCAAGGAAATGACATCCTCCTATGGTTCTTTTCCTGTCGAGCTTGTCTCTGCCATAGTTAGCATCTATGAATCCTCTAGGAGTGAAATCTAAGCTATTGGGATACAACAGACCTGCATAAAGAGAATCTTGCAAGTATCGGAGAATTCTCTTAACATTTGTTAAGTGAGATTCTCTGGGGTTAGCTTGATAACGTGCGCAATAACACATTGAATATTAGGCATTCTAGCAATACCTTGATAACTGTTTTCATCTCCCGTCATATGTCTAGAGTATCCACTATCCAAATACCACATTCTAGTGTTAGTATTGGATTTTAGGCTCACCTGAAAAACACTTACGTTTTCCTAGGTACCCATGCTTTGGAGCTTAGTCCTCCCTTGTTAGCAGTTCTTAGATTAGTCCAATCATACTCATCATAATAATAATTTTTATGCCTACATATTATTGTGACATGTCCATCTTTGCCCCAAAAGCCACACACCTCTTTTGCGTTGGGCTAGCTCACTTTCTTCTTTTTAGAGGAGTTCTTCCTCTTAGAATTGTGAGTTTGGTTACTCGAAGATGGGTTGTTAGCTGGAGGAGGAACCCATTTTTCCTTTAAAGTTGTTATCTCGGTAGTCAACTCATATAATTTCTTAGTGAGCCTGATGTTTTGACATTCATTATATTTAGCTTTTTCTTGAAGAAAGTGGATATCAAGAGATAAGGAAGCATTAGTATCTTCCTGATCTTCACTTCTCCTCACTAGCGCTTTGATGTTTTTACTAGTATTACTAGTCAACTTCATCACATCAAAGATTACCTTGGTAAATTCTTCTATTCAAAAGGGATTTCACGGTGTAACTCAGTTTACAGGTTTTTCTCTTTGTTACACTCAGCTTCAGAGTCGGGAGCGGATGAATTGCTCTTGGAAGCACATGCTAAGCTCTCACCCCTTTCATTCTCAATCACCATCAGATGATGAAGACTCTACTAAATTGCTCCAGGTGGCAGCAAGTGCCTCAGTTTTCTTGGCGAACCTCTTATTGAATCTTTCCTTCTTGGATTTGGGGCAGGATGACTAGATATGGCCCTTCTCGCCACATCCAAAGCTTTTTATATCTTTGTTGTGTTCCTCCCTCAGCTTTGCACCGGTGATGAGTTGCCTTGGTTTTGCTGGGATAAATCTTCTATACGAATTTCCCATCCTTCTTCATGTAGTTCTTGAATCACCTCGTTAAAAGTGCCATCTCATTCGAATCACTGCTAGTGGATTCATTTGATGAGTTAGCTTTCAAGATAATGGCTCTGCTCTCTTTCTCCTTACCTTTACTCCTTTTGGAGTCATCATTATATTTCTCAAGAACATTTCCTAAGTCACGAAGGGGCCTATCAACTCATCATAGATGTAGGTCTTAAGAACATGAGCCTCTTAGATCGCACTCTTCTTAGCATCCCACTCAACAATGAGAAAACGGAGAATCTTCTTCACCATCTCTTCTTCAGTGAACTCGTTGCATAATGTTTTTGGTTTATTAATGATATTAGTGAGCTTGGTATTCATGGATTGAATACCCTCATTAGCGCCCATCTGGAACAACTCATACTCTTTGAGCATGAGGTTAATCTTGGAGTCCTTGACCTTATCAGTCCCCTCATAGGTGATCTCCAGCTTTCTCCAGATTTCTTACACTGTCTCGAAGCCTGAGACCCTGTTAAACTCTATAAGATCTAGCGTGCAATGTAAGTAGTTGATGGCCAGTGCATTCTTTTTTAGAAGCCTTAGGTCAGTGTTATCATAATCTACTAGATCAATTGGGACTCGCTCCCCATTTCGCACGATTGTGGGAATTTTGAGGCCAACCTCAATAGCTAGCCATGTTTGCATGCTTTGTGATTGTATAAGGTTTTTCATGTGATTTTTCCAAATTACATATAATGTTGGCCATCAAAGAGTGGAGGCCTGGTTACAGACATTCCTTCTTTAAGGAGTGTTGTCTAGCTAGAGTCGCAAGAAAAGTTATTATAAGCCATTGGGATCTTTAACTCAAAGATGATGAATATTTAAAGTTGAGCATTTGCTCTGATACCACTTGTTGATTCGATATAGCTTAAATAATACAGAAGAGGGGGGTGAACGCACTTACTTAGTTATTTTTGGATTTATAAAATTCTTTTTCCAAGTTTAGTTTTTAGATGTGTGATGAGTAACACTATGCTGAGTGTAGGTTTAAAAACTATAAGCTACTCAGCTTCACTAACTTAGTTTATCTTCAATCGCCGCTGAGTACTTTACGCAGCTTGGATTGATTTTTCAAGCTAAACGATTAAAATAGAGAGAATAATGAATGAGCAAGACACTATAAAGATAAGCGACAAAGGTAAGAAACTTTAACACCTGAGATTTTATCATGGTCTCCATTCCCCATATTCCTTTCCGAGCTTTAATCCACCAGTGTTTCTTTCCTTCCTTAGATGGAGAAGTCTTTACAACAGGTAGAATCGATAACATAACGTACCTTCCTTTCTAACTACCTCTCAGACCATAATTTAGGTATCTTTCCCAAACTATCACTTAGATTTGAATAGAAAATATGAACTAAGGATTTCAATTTATAAAAATAGTTGAATCCTTTTACAATGTTAAATCTATGGTTTGATTCTCTCTATTACAAATCGATTAGAAGATTTGCGTTTGCTTAGAATGCTTGATTTGGAATTTCTAATGGCTGGGAATAGTTTGACAGTATTTCAGCTCTTAAGAAATTCAAGGTGATTCACCAAGTTTGAACATCTGCTTCAGTCTTCTATTTATACTTGAAGTCCTTGGAAGTAGTCGTTGCAAACTTTTCTTCCTGACTTTATCTTCAATTTCTCATCTCTTCGAAGCTTTCGAATTTGTCTGTTTTAAATAAATTCTAAGATGTTTAGAGATAGAGAATTCAAACGTTGAAGCACGAGATTAATTTTTTAATTTTGATGCGTCAAAAACTCGTTTCTTCAAGCAATTCTATTCTGATAGAGTGGCACACGAGATGCAACGTGGAATCATGATTTGTCTGATTATTAATGTTGCAGAGTTGTATGGAGACATTGAGAAACAACGCATGTCAAGAGATCCCTTTTTTCTTGAACTTTAGCAAGGAATCTCCAACATTCTTTATTGACACATTTTCATTGTGAGGACCACTTGAAATATCTTCAATTTCAGCGCTTTTTCTCCTGAAAAGCATGAAAGGAAGAATCCATCCCTCATAGACAACTTTAAAAGCACATTTGTCATTTTATTTTCTAAGTGTCAAAGAACTCAACTTTTAATAAATAAAAGCTATTCAGCTTCGCTGAGTCTGTATCTTGTAAACTATGTAATATTCAGCTCTACATAGCTTTTCTTACTCTAAGCAATAACTTAATTAAAACTTAGTAAACTGAGTTGTTTCCATTAAACAAACTCAAGTACACTTGTTTAATTAAGAGTTTACTTAGTACTCAATTAATTTCCAGTAATTTTATATTGACACCATAAATCTCTACCCTTCATCTTGTTTTTATCTTATGGTGGAGATCTAACTACCCAAAGGTTAATGGTCAAGATTGTCAGGTGTAAATGAGCATTAAACAAGTTAGTGTCAATATAAAATTACCGAATTTTTTTCACTATCATAGACAATTTGTTATTTCCAACACGTTTTAAGTACTATGAAGTACTATTAACTTGGGTTCAACATTAATCATTACAAATAGTATTATTATTGACTACCTATATAAAATAATTAATTTAAAAATTTTAATACCATTAATAATATAAAAATTTACAATACGTAAATTCATTTAATTAAAATTTTGTTATTCAAATAATAATTATTGTTACAATTACGCATAAACTGATAATTATTATTGTAATACATTGTAGTTTGGATTCAAATTATAATTTATTATTGAATTACAAAAACGTTATAGTTTTTTTAATTAATAAATATTTTCATTTTATTATCCCATATCACATTTTCTAATTAACCAATACTATATGATTATAAATAAAAATATTATCAAATTATAATTACATTAATAATATTATTATATCAATAACACTAGTAATTATCACTTATTAAAAATTATTTTTATTATATTTATAATTAATATTAACTATATTAAATAATAATTATTTTTTAAATTAATATTTTCAACATTAAATAATAATTATTTTCTAAATTAATATTTTCATCATCGTGTTTCTTCTTATTTTATTAATTTTTATTAAAGTATTAATTAGAATAATCTTTATTAAAATTAAAATTTATGGACCTGAACTGAATTTAATAGACCTTAACTGAATGAACTGAACTTAAAGGACCTGAACTAAATTGAACTTAGGCTCTGTTCTCTTCAACTTCTGAAAGTTGAACTAAACTGAACTTAACTTAACTGAACTTAACTTATTTTAGTGTAAATTTATACCTACA
Source organism: Euphorbia schlechtendalii (assembly GCA_949673415.1). NCBI lineage: Eukaryota > Viridiplantae > Streptophyta > Magnoliopsida > Malpighiales > Euphorbiaceae > Euphorbia > Euphorbia schlechtendalii. The sequence goes on along the minus strand of CATIWQ010090697.1, from coordinate 3,712 downwards.
CATAGATGAACTTAACTGAACTGAATTGAACTGAACTGAACTGAACTGAACTTAACTAAACTTAACTGATTTTAACTTAACTGAACTTAACTGAACTAAACTTAATTGATTTGTAGTTGAAGAGAACATGGCCTTAACTTAATTAATTGAACTTAATGAACCTGAACTGAACTGAACTTAATGAACTTGAACTGAACGAACCTCGCTGAACTTAACCAAATTTAAGGTGAAGAGAATATGGTTTACTGAAGAAACGTAAACAAATGCACAAATTGACCATTTCAAATGGGCATTTAACTCAAAAAAAAAAAAAAAAAAAAAAAAAAAAAAAAAAAAAAAACTACTAATTTGAAACTAAAACTATGTAAATAATATAGCATTCAACACATCATTCTTACTAGTAATATGGTCTTGTTTTAACAACTAAGTTTGATCATTCTTAGCTTTATTTTTGGATTTTTAAATTGACTGGTGTTATGTGGCTAGTTAATCAGTATTTTGCAAATTTGTTTTTGTAGTAATTTATATGTGGTCCCAATTTAAACCGGTTTGATCATGAACCAACAGGTTTTGGAATGGAACCATGGTTTTGTGTTTAAGTAACGCAAACATATCAAATCATCTTTCTCAAATTCTCTTCCATAGTTCTGCCTTCCTCAATGAGAAGATTATGGAATTGTAAGTTCAGATTTTAGTAAGTTGGAATTTGTGATGTTTGAAGAAGTATCACATGGAAATTTTAAGTTTATTGTCTTATTCGAAGCAGGAGCGGCGCTGGGGGGTTGTGGAGGGTCAATTGACCCTCCAATCTTCGAAAATACCTTACTAGAGGTGTATGTCGTATCTGTTAGTTAGGGTTTGAGAAGTATTTTTTCCCTCCCCTTTCTGTGGGGTGAGGAAGATGAAAGCCTAAATGGGACCTGGTTCAATGATTTTCAAGTTGGTCCATATGTTTTTTTAAGGATTTTTTTCATAGATGCAGGAATATGAAAAAATAATCTAGGTAAATTATCATTAATTATAAGAATGTTTAACTAATTAGATATAATTATAATTTTATCTAACCTTATTAACAACAAACTTTTTTCTTAATTAATTTAATTTTTTAACTTAAAACGACCATATCTCTCAAACCGTTAATTTTTTCGAAACGATTCTTTATAATATTTTGTTCGTTTCATTTTTATCTTTAAAATAAGATTCAACTCGATATACTTTCAACAAAAAAAATTGAAAGTTAAAATTAGTATAATTTATATTATACGAGTTTGCATTTTTATATAATTTTCATTATACCTGATTTCTTTATACCTAATTTTTCCAAGTGATATAATGCATATTATGCGAGTTTCCGATTTAGTATAATGTTCATTATACTAGATTTTTAGTATAAAAAAAATATGGTATAATCAACATTATACCAAAATGCAAACTGGTATAATATGAATTATACCAATTTTTGTCGAAAGTATATCAAGTTGGATCTGGTTTTAAAGATAAAAATGAAATGAATAAAATGATCTAAAGAATCGTTTCGAAAAAATTAATGGTTTGAGAGATATGTTTATTTTAAGTTAAGACTTTCAACTTAATTAAAAGAGATGATTGTTATTAGTAGAATTGTAATTCACGTATAACTTCAAATAAGAAATATAATAAGACAAAATTATTACACCCTCCGTCTATTAAATAATGTCGTTTTAACTAATTCACAGTTTTTAAGATGACAATTAACCGAATGAGGTGATTTACTAATTTACCATTTCTTAAATGTCATACTTTATTTTCAAGATTTCATTAATATGTTTACATATTGATTCCTATAGTCTCTCATCTTATTATTGGATATTAAAATATGATTACCTTGAACGTTGAACAAATTAATAGGGGTGAGAATGGAAAACTTTGAGAAAAAACACATTGGAAATACAAAATGATAATAAAAAAGAGGCACCAAAATCCTTCTAAAACGACAATATTTAATAGACGGAGGGAGTAATATATTCTATTTATGATAAAATTATAATTAAATCTAATTAATTAATATTTCTTACAATTTCTCTTTTTTTACGGCCATTAAGTTGGCCATTTGTCCATGCAACTAGTAAAACGTCATCCAATTGATTTACAATGGTTAATGTTTAATTGTATTGTTTCATTATTTAATATATTTAAAGATTTTACTTGTATTTTATAAACTATTAGTAATTTTAATTTGATGAAAAATTTAAATTTTAATTGTAAGAATTTTTAAGTAATAAATGGATTATAAGGAATTATGTGATTTTTAATTATAATTCTAGAAGTAAATTATATTCCTTACATATATTTCGTCATGTTTTATTGTTTTGTATGTTGAAGAATAATGTTTGTATTTTGTGATTAATATCTTATCCTCTTGGTTGAGATTAAATTTGTGATTTTAGATATCACATATTTGAACCATATCTAGAGGTATGTATGAAAAATTTCATTTGTGATTTTATAATATAATCGCCTCTATGTAAATTTAAAAAGAAAATTTAACTAAACATGACCTAAGTGATCTTAGGGGTGTCTATTTTAGAAGCAACTTCTTAATCCACTAACTAATCAAATCCAATATCTTGAAAAAGTTTGATATCAGTCAATATCAGATATTTATTTACAAAAATATAAAGGACTTGTCATTGTATTTTTTGCTATAAAGTGTTTCGATTTTGCCCCTTCGATGGTCAACTCTTGGCACTGCCACTGATTCGAAGTGTCTGGAACATTATTTTTTTGGATTGAATAAGCTGTATAGTTTCAATTTCATATGAGTAGTTCTTTCTTTTTTTTTTTTTTTGGGGTAAAAATATGAGTAGTTCAATTTCATACAAATTTATTAACACTCTCTTGAAATTCATTCATTTGCAAATAACAGACAACAAATTTGTAAAGCAACATTGAGTTATTGACACTTGAAAGCAAATTTTCAACTTTTATAAACCTTTCCTTCAAGAGGGAAAGTGGTTTTTGGCCTGATAATTACAGGTATTCAATTGTTTTTTTGGCCACTGGATGCCTGGGAGAAGTTCTCGAGGGTGAAAACATTCAATGGTTAGTTGTTAAAATTGGTGTTGATGTTGATACTCATGGCATGGGTTTGGTGACTATTAAATTATGAAGAAGCTATTTGAAGTAATGCTTGACAGAGATGTATTTCCTGCTGAAATTACAATAGCCAGCACTCATTCAGCTTTTGAAGCATTGAAAAGTTTAGAACTTGGTAAGGAAATTCATCTGCTTTGGTGTGGCAGTTGCACCTTGTAGAAACATGCAATCTTCTTTTTTCTTTTAAATACACATAAGAATGTATGACATGATTTTTTCGCAACAAGTTCATCATTTTCGCTGAATTCTTGAAGATGCTCAGTCTGCTCAAATTATTGTAGTCCTTTTACGTTTCATTACTTTTGTTGCTTTTTTCTTTCCTCTCCTTTTACCTCTCTGAAATGGAATACGCTACTTGATATTGATCATCATTTGTCGTATGCAAAATAATTCTCTTCTACTTTGAACTTGATTATAGGCCATTTTCGTTAGGTCTTTGTCACAGATTCCGGTTATAGTGACAGAATTTGAATGAATTGGTAGAAAAGAAAAGGAATAGGTAGAAGAGCAATAGAAATCAGGGCAGAAGAGAATGTTGAGAGAGGAAATGTGAGGATTTCATTGATTGATACCTAAA
>CATIWQ010090660.1:0-16839 GCA_949673415.1 Euphorbia schlechtendalii | reverse complement strand
TGTTCGGTAAAAATTTGATTTTTCAATTATCACATCCTAAGAATAAGATAAAAAAAGATGATAATGAAATCAAACATCCACTTAACATCAATGTTACCGTAAACACACTAAAAATGTCTTTTTCCAAGTAGATCTTTGCTGTACCGCCTCCGGAAATAATTGTGTGTAAAGCTGGCCGACAATAATAACTTGAGAGTAATTTTTCAAAGATTAACAACAATTTAAAAATAAAGTTATTTTTTTCAATTTAAATTTATAATGATTAAAACCATTCATTTTTCTATATATAAATATGAAAACATAACCAAATAAGTACCTTTCAAGTAAGGGGGTGTTTCTCAATACTTCTCATTTTTTAACTTTTAACTTAAAAGTATTTTTAAGAAAATTTTAACTTATAAATCAGATAATGAAGTGTTTTTGATAATTTTTTATTTAATTTAAAAGTTAAAAATAAGATAAAAATTAAAAATAAATCAGATTTACTTTTAAAAAAAGTCACTTATAAGACAGAAGTTGGAAAAGTAGAAATTTTGAAAATCAGTGCAACTATGATGATTAGATGTGGTGGTTGTTAAATGTTGCTCCCTTTGTTTTTTTAATATTTTTCTTCCGTATTTCACATCTTTTATAATAATTTATAAGATGCAAGTACTAATCTATTCTCAATATTTTAATTTTTCATAACAAACTGTACATTTAACATTCTAAAAATAAGAATTGTAAATAAAGGTAATAATGAGAAAATGTGAGAAATAATCATGAAATTTTGAAATGAATTAATATTTTTAATTTAAATGGATGATAAAAAAAAGGTGGGATGCATATAATTATTAACTGTCACTATTCATATATAATCTCTGTAATAATAAAAAGGTTGGAAACCAAACACGTATAATTACTGATGTATAAACCAACGAACTCTCACAAAATTTGCATCAATAGAACAAAATTTGTAGAAAGGACAACATAAATATGTATATAAATTCTATAAAGAATATTTGACCGCCTCCAACCTCACTTTAAAAATGGGGTTTGAAATTGAAAATGAAATGAAGTTTCTTTAACTTCATTTCATTTCCGACTTCAATTTTAAAGTTGAACATTGTCACTTTAAATTTGAATATATATATTTTTATTTTTCATTATTCTTAATTTTTTATAGTTCTTTTTCATGGAATATGTATTTAGAATATTAATGTTATTTTAATTCTAAAAACATATTTTATTTTATTTTTTAAAAAATTATTATTATTTTTATAATTTTAAAATTTGAAGTGAAAAATGAAGTGTAAGGTTGAAGAAAAATACTGTAGCAATTTTAGATTATAGAGTAAAATAGAATTTGAAGTGAAAATTGAAGGTGTAGGATTGGAGATGATCTTAATTTACTCTATAATTTAAAGTTGCTATAATGTTTTTTTTCAATCATGCATTTCATTTTTCACTTCAACCTTTATAACCACAACTATAAAATTAATAATAAATTTTTTAAAAAATAAAATAAGTTTAAAAGAACATTAATATTCTAATAGTAAAATAATGAAAAATAAATATTTTAAAATTATATTTAATATCATTTCAAATTTAAAATAATACTGTTCATACTTTAAAATTTAAAACAAAAAATGAAATGAAATTAGAATAACTCCACTTTATTTTCAATTCCAAATTTCATTTTTTAAACGTGGTAGTATCAAATAATGTAGAGATCAATGAATGGCAACGGATAGTCCTAAAGAAAATAATTGAAAACATTGACCACATTAAATATTTAGTAAATATAAAAATGATGAGCGCCGCCGTAGAGAATCCCAACCCTCGTTCAAAAACCACCAACAAAATTAGAAACGCTCATCCCCTCTCCTTGATACAGATAACGGAACTATTAAACTCACTCTCTCACTAACCGAATTTTGTTGTTTATGAAAAAGAAATGAGCCTCTCCGCCTTCTTCTCTACAACTCCGCCGCCGACGGCGTTTCCCGCGTTTTCCATCCCCTTTCCTTTCTTGTCATCGAACCTCTCTCTGCCTATTCCCTCCTTTTCTTCTTCTTCTCTCGCTCTACAACACTCACGCAGGTCCGTACATTCTTGTTTGTTTTGCTCTCTTGAGAGCAAAGCAATGCCTAACTTTGTCGAACATAGAAAAAATGGTAGCGAAGTGATTGGCGACAAGAAACGAGCCGAGCGCACTTTTCTTGCTGCTACGACGGAACAAGGTCTGTGCATTTTTTTTCTTGCTGGTTGCGTATAACTGGTTGCATTGTTTCTTCATTTCGTTTTACAACTATTAGTGGAAGCTGTGATAGTAATACATTTCAGAACAATTGGAATTTTCAATTTGAAGATGTTAGTTCTTATAGTAGCGGAGTGATGTAGTGGATTTTTAGATTTAGATTCTGCAAAGGCGTATGATACTCTTTTAATTTTTTCAATATCTGTGTTCTTTTCCGTTCCTAATGTTGCGGTTGTAATGTTACGCTTTTAGGTTGGAATTTGGTTTAGGTTTATCTGATGCGTACTAGTGAATGCACATTTGTTTCACATTGATGACTAACATTTTTTTTTTCTTTGAGCATATGTGTAGATCTTGGAACTAAGTATTTCATCGCGGAACCTATATAGACTATATAAATTGCAAGGACTAAATTCTGTTGGGAATCTGCTTCTTATGTTTATTACGTTGAGTGGTTTTTGTTCGTATGCTTTAGAATCATAGCTTTAGTGCTTCCTGAAACATACACATGTAAATGTCAAACCTCCTTCACATGCTCTACAAAGAACAAATTATTACTTGGAAAAGTTTGCAAGAATTTGACTAAAATATTAGAAATGAACTTTAGCTTTTCAGGAGGTAATATGATCCTGTTATGTTTTGTGAACAATAAAGAAAGGTTTATGCACTTTTGAGACTTTTCCGTGTTTTTTGTTCAAATACTTTTAACATGTCATAGACATACCTTATCTAAGTTAAGATCTAGTTGAGTTCTAATAGAAAAAGTGACTAATCATGCAGATCTCAACTGTTTCAAATGGTTACCATGTGAGACAAAAACTGGCAAATAAGCAAATTTAATAGTTCGTTTGAAGATTACACACTAAATGGATGTTGAGTGAATAGTCACCTTTACCTGGAGTTTTGTTGGAATCTGTCAACGAAGTGCATGATATCTTGTTCATGATTAATAAACAAACAGTGGTCTCTTTTGGTAAAGTACAGGAAAACACTTCTTTTAAGTAGTTTCAATAATAATAACTTACATGAATTGTGTGATTTATAGGTAAATAGTATACACGATTAGAATCAATACACTTGGTCTAATTTGTTAGTACTTTTGCCAGAATATACAAGGGGTTTTATCTTGGAAAGTATTACATGCATTTATAAAAGTTTGATCTACATCGACGACAGACATATGCTTGTAGCTATGCAGAACTACTTACTTTGCTGATACGGTATCTGAAGAGCTATAATGTTTTATAATTTAGGGGAAGAGTGAAGACCCAGGTTGTGGTTTAACTCGCGGTATATCACGTATGATGATGAAAAAAGAGCAAGGGTGGAAGGTCAATATAAACCTAGTCAATTTTTCTGAAGGTTCCTTCATAGTGTAATCTCCCTTGTTGCTTTAACAATATGTTCTTACTCATTGAGAAAGAGAAATGATGCTGTTTTTCATAGATAAATTGTTGCAGCCTGGGTTTGTGGGCAGCACAATTTCTATAAGGATTAAAATCTCCTGCCTTACAATATGATGTCATCTAAGCTGTGTCTTGGTAGTTGTTATACTAATATTTTCCAAGTTATGTACATGTAGTTTGATTTCTTAAATTGGAACTTGCAAAGTTACTTTTTTTGGTATCAGGGAACTTGCAAAGCACTAAAAATTAAGGAACGGTACATTTGCTGAGGACTAATTAGAATTTTGAGGCATGATGCAGTCCATTTTGAAATCGTAAAGTTAATGTAGTCCTTTGCACATGCATGACTAGTGTATGACTGAGAAAGGAAGCTTAATGTTTGGATAACAAATTAGTGTTTGAATATTTTCCATGTCCAGGTTTCAGACCTCAGTCAAAAATATTTTGGTGCTTAATCATTGCTTCCCCTGAATTTGTTATTCTAATCTTACAAAATTAGATTCTTTTTTGCAAAAAAGCATCGACTTACTGAAGCCTAAGTGTCTTTTTGGTATCAACTAAACCAAGAGAAATCAATTGGGAAAACGAGGATCAACCACAATTTTGCCTATTTAGATATCAAGTTTAGTTGTTCTCGTAACTTTCCATTACGAGTCATTATATAACCAAACCAAGTTTACATTACGTAAGTCTTCAATTATATACATATAAGCTAAGGAGCTAAAACAAAAATCCAAGACATTCTCCAAAACTTTTCCTTGAATTTTTGCGTGCTATTTCTTCACATCATGCAAATATTTATTTTTTATTTTCCAGAGTTCTGGAAGTGGTAGATGTGAATTTGTGCTTGATCTCATTGTATTATGTATTTCTTAGCTTTTTTTTGTTTGTGTTATTGATTTGACTTCAAAGTTAAGCGGTTTATTGAATTTGCTCTCTTTAAGACTTAAGCACTGTATATATTATATTTGGAATGCTTGAAAGTTTTTTTGATTCTTTGGACATTCCAAATTCCATAGAAAGTTTGTGATAGTGTATTGAGGCCTAACATAAAGGTTGAAAAAGAAAGTATATGTGGGATTAAGGGAGAAAAACGGGAGAAATTGCTGATAATAGGCACTTAGTAAATTATGGATAAATTGTGATAACAAACCTTTACTATTATAAAATGCTTAACTAGGGACTCTCAATGCATTATTATTATTATTTTAAGGAGAGTGTAACTCCACTTCAGGTTCAATTGGAAACAACCTCTCCATTATATAGGGGTAAGGCTACGTTCACCCGACCCCCTTGCCCCTCTTGTGCGGAAGCCTTGGTTGGGGTAATATTGTTGTTGTGGAAATCCACCTCAAGAGATACCTCTAAAGGAAAGGACTTCACATGGATAAATGTCTTTGTGTCAATTATCAGTGGTTCTTATGCCTGGGAATAGACATATGTTGGAGCTTGAGGTTTGCAACAATGAATATGTGTATCATGTGGCTATTGTGTTAGACTGGGTGGCTTTCATACCATTTTAATTGTTTGGGTCTAATTCCAAACCAAATGGAGCCTTAAGAGAGGATTGCCTCACATATATAAATAAGTTTGTGCGCGTCTAACTAGTCATTGTGGGGTACTTAGCATAGGTGAAGGAGGATTGGAATTGACATTATACAGAAGATTGCTCAATTGAAACATGATAATTCAGTATTATTTTAACTCAAGTTTAATTACCTAATGGACTATATGATCTTTTCTTAGTATATTATACATTTTCTTTTTAATTTATAGCTTCATGTTGATTTTTCCAAATATAACGTGGAGGACAGTTTCGCTCATGTTAAATGGTATATGCAGAGTTGCTATATGGTATTAAGAAGGAAGTTGAAGCAGGAAGGTTGCCTTTGAATGTTGCAGCGGGCATGGAAGAACTGTATCAGAGTTATAGAAATGCAGTAAATAAAAAACTTAAACCTCATGTTTTTGTTGCATGTCTGGGTCTATATCATGCTTTTATTGATTTATTCAAGTTGCATAATGAAATGTGAAAGACCATGAAGCACATCTTATTTCTCTAGCCATGACCTTGGATACAGTTTACAACTACATAGTTAATTAACGTGTTACACTATTGACTATTGTCGATGTTTTACATGTAGAGAGAAGCTGGTTATTTGTGAGGAATAAATTTCCTTATTTGTGTCCTTGATTGCATTTTTGTACATGCAAAACTTTTGGATTATCTCATTCACTGACCTAATACTCATTTGCTTTGGTGTCTAGAAAGAAAACAACAACAACGAAGTCTTAATCTTAATAAGCATTTCAATTTTCTTAATTAAATTGTGATCTTATTTTGTGTCTTTGTTATCTCATTTTCTTGTATAGTGTTACAATTGAGGAGGCCCATTATTACTTCAGGATTATTATTTAAACGTATTACACACAAATTATGTTTTTCCTTTTATCCAATCTTCTTATTGTGAGTGTTATTTGATTTAGTTCACATTTTTCTTTTATAATTTCTTAATATCTGGGGTATTTTCAGGTTTTACTAAGTAGAATTTCCAATGCAAAAGATGTCATACTCTCAAATATGGCTGCTGCATTGGATTGTATATTCTTGGATGTTGAGGTTGGTATTTGGTATTATGCTTCCTTTTTTGGAAATAGCTGCTCAAACTTCTGAGTAACTTATGCTTTAAACTTTCAGGAGCCCTATGATTTTTCACCTTATCACAAAGCATTGAGGGAGCCGTTTGACTATTATAACTTTGGTCAAAACTATATCCGTCCTCTGGTTGATTTTAGGTGAGTCCAGAACTTGAAATTTTCGTATTGTTTGTCTTATCTCAATGCCGATTTAATCAGCCTTTGTACTGTTTTCAACAAGGTAAGAGAATAATAAATACTACAACTCCAGCATACTATGTGCACTTCTGACATAATATAGGAGGCCCTCTCGCCCCCATCTCTTTCTTTATTTGCTTGTTTATTTAAGCTCCTATTATGTGTATCAATGTATGCGACACACCCACTCATTCATGTATGCGCACACACACTTCATATGTGGTTTGGTTAGATTTTTGTTTTTTTTATTATATTGGCTGTGCTTCTGATTTTATCCTAAACTAAAATTAATTGTGGTTTTCTGCTAACCTGCTTCCTCTTGCTTTTCTAGAAAAGGTAAAATATTTGAGTCTTCGTATAGAAAGGTAATCTAAACTTGATTTATTGGATATTTGGGAACTTTTCAAGTATTGAAATCTGAAGAGAAACCCAAGACAACTTAGGAAATTCTAAATTAACTGAACCATTTTTCGAGATGCAACAGTTCGGTTAACAATTTGACAAATATCATCTGTTTGATCAATGAGTTCTCATATGGAATTACATTTAATCATTTTTCTTACAGGAATTCATATGTCGGCAACATTTCCATTTTCCATGAAGTGGAAGAGAAACTTCAGCAGGTATCTTTATTTTCTTTTATAGCTTCAATCTTTTAACTACCTAATATTGTTTGTTCATCGTTTGTTATAAATCTCAACTTGGATTTTATATGACTTGTTAATTTCACTTTTTGGATGAGTTTTTCAGATGTTCCTTTCTCTGTATTCATAAGTTGATACCATAGTTATCAAAAGCGAGCCAAGCGCTTGGCTCGCTTAAGCGCTGATGCAAAGCAAAGCGCACTGCCAGTGCTTTGCTTCAACCTATATCGCATATCTGATTAAGCAAGAACAAAGCGCATGCTTTGCGTGAAGCGCAAAGTGCTAGAGCACATCGTTTTTACTTTGTAAAGCATCCTGGTTTATTTTGTATTTTTTGATTAATAAAATGGAATCGGCCCACTTATTTTTTACCCTTCCCGCTATTATAAATATGAAAGTTCGCTATTATGTTTCAATTGTTCCACTCAAATATGGATTTTTAAGTTAGAAGCACTAGGCAATCTAAGGCTACTGAACAACCTTCAAGTTCAACAGTTTTAGAATTGGAAGATATAGAAACTGATGATGATGACCCATATGGTGAAAGCACCGAAGAAGAATTAGATACTCATGAGGCTGATGATTATGCAAGCTTAAGTGATGAAGATATATGATTTCTAGTTGTGGTCTTGCCAAATCTGCTATGTTTGTGGATTATTAGTGTCTTTGGTTTTGGATTTCTAATAACTTATTATCAATGTTTGCCTTTATATTGAATGTTTGTTATGGATTGCTATTATGACTTGTGATGATTTTGATACTTATTTGTTTTAAGTGTTTATTCTCTATTATTTTATTATACCTATAAATATTTTTTGAAAGTTTAAACTAGCATGCTTTTTTTGTTCCGAGCGATCGCTCTTTTGGCGCTATACGCTTAAGCGAGAAGCTAGACCCTTGCGCTTTGCTCTCTCGACTACTATGGTTGATACTAAAATCTGGATTTTCTTGATCAAACATCTACTTACTGTTTCATGTTCAAAGTTAACAGTAAGTACTAGTAAATATTTGATCATAAATTTGCTTATTTGCGTATGAAGCATACATAGCTATTGTGAGATTATGAATAGCAAACTATCTGCTATAATATTATGCCTTGGCATACTTGTAAATGATATGCTTATTCCAAGCATTCAATTTATGTGTCCCTAAGTTGTCTGACTGTTGCTTTTCAAAATGAAAATGATTAGTTCATATATTGATTACAGGGTCATAACATAATCTTGATATCAAACCACCAAACTGAAGCAGATCCTGCTGTCATTGCATTGTTACTTGAAAAAACTAATCCCTACATTGCTGAGAATTTGGTGAACAATCTTTTCCTCCCTCAGCTTACTTTATGCAGTGAGTTTTGTGTTTGAGATGCTTTTATAACCGCATTAACTTATATAACTGCAGATATATGTGGCAGGGGATAGAGTTGTAACAGATCCTCTTTGCAAGCCATTCAGTATGGGAAGGTCCTTACAGAGCTTTTAGATCTCTTTATATTGAATATGTTCCAGCAACTGAAACGATCTTGTGAAAGATTTCAAACTTTGCAAAATTTCAGGAATCTTATATGTGTCTACTCAAAGAAACACATGGATGATGTTCCTGAGCTTACAGAGATGAAGAAAAGAGCAAATATACGAAGTTTGAAAGAAATGGCCTCCATTTTAAGGTAATTTACTATTTATCACATGGTGAAGAATCTTGAATGTTACTTTATGGGCCGGTTTTCAGAACTGTTAAATGCTCGATCACTATTACTATATGTGATTATATTCTATTCAATTGGGGATCAGATTCTTTAGAAGTAACATAATGAGCTGTTGGCTTCAGTATCATCATTTCGTTTTGTCCACCTTCATTTTTTTTAACCTACAGAAACAATACTCATGAGCATCTTTCCAGAAGCATTTTTCAGTGCATCTTTGGAGAGAACAGAAATATGCCTCAACATATATCTGTGTTTGTATGTATGAGTGAAACTTTGCTTGCCCATTTCGGTAATGCAGAGAGGTTTTAAATCGCATTTTACCCATGGTGCTTCTGGTGGATACTATTTTTTTTCTTTTATCATTTATAATTGTTCTAGGTAACTATTTTGTTGCTTAAGGTGCAATTTGATGCTTCATGAATGATTTTGTTGTGTATTATGAACTTTTATTATCGATTTTTCCGCTTGCACAATGTCTCAGATAATCATACTGATGGTTTATTTAGGAAATTTTCTGAGATGAATACTTGAACACAGGGATGGGTCATGCATAATTTGGATTGCCCCAAGTGGAGGTAGGGACCGCCCAGATCCTTTAACTGGAGAGTGGTATCCAGTAAGTGCTTTCCCAAGTTCTTTGCATATTTTCAACCCTGTTCCGTGATCTGGAAAATAGATTTAAGAGTTGCTGCATTAAATTTGTTTTTTAAACTACCATGTTCGACATCTTATTTTTTCAATATGTCTGAAGTTTGTACTTGTTGAAGTTTCTGCGATTTCTCATAATAGTATAACATTGACGTAATAGTAAGTCAGTAACTTTGGAGCTTCAAATGTCATAGAGCAACATGAACTTCTTATATTTGCATCCTACTAAGAGAAGTTTAATAACCGAACAATGATTTCTCCCCTACTTTGCAAATTTAGGGTATGTCCTGAAAGAACCAGTTATATCGGAGTAAATGGACATAAACAGTGAATTTAGATTCTATATTTGACATTCCGGCAATTATGGCTTTCTTTTTTCTGGTCTTAGTATATTATGCTCTAAAGTCTAAAGGCTGTATAGTAATTGATTTTTCATAACTTATTGGATGTGTGGCCTGCGCCTAAAATATGTAATGTATTTGCCACAGTAAGTTGTACATATTAGAAGTTCAGAACAAAAAGAGGGTAGCAACACTCAATGATACACGGGCAAATATAAATTAATAGGTTTCTCTGTTAGGTTGAAAGAATGTCCGTTCACAATTCTGTAGTTGAATTAATTCCAGTCCGATTTCAGAACTCAGGGTATGTGTACTTAGGTTCCATTCTTGGGCATGCATATGGGCAGTCAAACATTGCTTGAAATTTTAGCATGGGCTCCATTGCCAATGAGGATGATATGAAGTCGTCATGCCTTTTACATTCCAGTCTACTCGGCAGCACACCTTGTACATCAGTCTGATATAATATCATTGCGATTAGCAAAGCTTTGGTTAGAGAAGTAGAAAGAATTTGACTCAACTCAATACATTTGCTCCAATGCACTACTTTATTTAGGACTTACTTGGAACAATTGAATGCGACATTTAGAATTCAGTTCGCAATATTTTCTTTTGAACTAATGCCACAAGGTAGAAATAATTTACCTCAATTGAATTTATAGTTGTATACTATGAAATTCAGTTAAATTCCATAATTTCATGGTTTATGAAAAAATAATGTTCACTTTTTAGTTTCTTAGAATAACCTTATGGGGGAGATTGTATTATTATTATATTTTTAGTAGGCATATTTATGTCTTTACGAATATAAACATTGCTTCAATGGGCTTGTTGAAATTCCACTGTTTTATCTAAGTTGGCTTGGCAATTCAGCATTACACAATTTCATTGAATTCAATTCTTGGAATTGAAATTCTTCTCCTTTTTCTTTATTTTAAGCCACAAAATGTAGAATTCGAACGGATTACTTAAAAATTTTAGGAGTTAATTTACTTAAAGCATGGTTTTAATTTTTAATGTTGGAATCTGTCTGAAATTTATTTCTGAGAACCCGCTGTTCTTATTGGCAACCAGACACCAGTTTTGATCTTGCTGTTAAGGGTGAAACCATGAATTCCTTAAGTTCGAGGAATTCTTATATTCAAGCTTAATTTTGAAATTCGAATTTGTCTGATGTTTATTTCTGAGAACCACTGTTGTGCATATTGGAAAATAGAGACCAATTTCAGGTTTTTATTTTAAGTGAGAGACCGTAATTGATCTTAGTGTCTAACTTAGGTCTCTTCAGGCATTTGATTTATCGCTAGTTGAGGTATTGTCAGCTGCAATAGGCTTATTAATTACGGCTTTCGAGATAGGCATTGATACATTAATGGGAATCATATTTGTTATTGTGACCATAGTAGTCAAGGAGGCGAGGCGCAAGGTCGCTATGATTATGACAACCTTTGGTACTCGTTATACTGATATGTATTAGGCAGGCACCCTTTGATACTTCAGCAGTGGACAATATGAGAAGGCTTGCTGAACATTCTGGTGCTCCAGGACATTTTTATCCTTTAGCATTATTATGCCATGACATTATGCCTCCCCCACCCCAGGTAAAAGCTTGTTCGTGTTACTTTCTGTTTTATTTGTAATCCTCCTAGAATTGTCTATTATGGATTGAAAATCTATAGGTGGAAAAGGAAATTGGCGAGAAAAGGCTGATTGCCTTTCATGGAGTCGGGGTTTCAATTGCATCCGAAATCAAGTTTTCTGAAATTGCTGTTGCTTGTGAAAATCCTGACAAGGTTGGTCAAAATTATACAATGAACATGAATATAGTTGTTCTTTGCTTTTTTCTATGTCAAGCATGTGTAAATTTCATGCGAAATTTGTAAGTTTGATCTCAAACTTGGGAGATGCACCATGAGGTAGAAACAAAACACATAAGTAAGGAAATTCATCATGTTTAAATTTCAAAACAAAGTTAATCTGCTGCATAAACTTGGACGAAATTTTTTCCCAAGTCTCTCTTTGATGATATCAATGATAAAACTTGCGTCTTGCATTATTTTTCCTGTTCGTTCCCATTACAAGATACATGCATTAAATAGTTTTGAATTATATCATAATGGAGGGAATGACTCACAAAACTAGTATAAACCCATTGAAGAGCCTCCCGGCCTCTATTTCCAGCTCTGTTTTCCCCTTTCTTTTACCTTTCTATTTGGAATAATTCTCGTCTTTGTTATGCTTTCAAAAAGGAACACCATTAACATCTCTTTATGCATATCTGTCAATATTCCATAGCATTTCGGAGCTACAGCATTCCTCCAAACTCCAACACTTATGTGTCTTCTTCTTTTAATGTTCTCGTATTGATTTCTCAACTTTTTTTAACCAAACTATCTGGTTCCCTTTCATTAAAGGCAATCTTGATGTTTATCCTTCTTTAAATATTTCTTTTAGAAGTCTCACCCATAAACTTCGGTACTGAGGAGTAATGATGGCCTGGAAAGAAGTGTTCCATATGACTTTCTTATCCTACGATATCTTTAAGTTTTCTCTCATGATTCAATTTTAGACCATCTCAAATGTAGCTAGTACCGTAGCACACCCAGTTTAGGACATGAACAATTGTTCAATAAGGCTGAAAATTTATCCAAATACGTTAAGAAAGACAACGGTACAGTAACTGTCTTTCAATATTGTGAAAAACAACAATATATTAATGTGCTAAATTACCAAACTTGCTCTTTTCAAATTGTCTTTTGCGCTTGATTGCCTTTACCCTGAACTTTGTTTTTAGTTTTTACCAACCCAGGCTCTCAATCAAAAGGAAAAATTTGGTAGGGTGAAATGAACCTTTTGTGCTCTCATTAGTTGATGCAGCGCAAGAGTTTAGGAAATTAATCATTGACAATTGGTTGTATAGGGTTATTGTGGTTTACTGCTTTTAAATAAAATATAGAATAACGGAAAAAATATAAACTGATCTGTGCTGTCCTATTCTGGTGATTAGTTACATTCTAACTTTAGGCTGAAAACTGTTACTAATTTGTAATTAGCTTTATGTGAAATTCCTTACAAATTATGAAAGTTGAAATTATTTGAATTTTACTTCAGTACTTAACTTAATAGGTAAGTTATAAAAGGACTTGGATCCTACTGCATTACTATTGAGATAATCAACTT
This sequence comes from Euphorbia schlechtendalii, assembly GCA_949673415.1. Lineage (NCBI taxonomy): Eukaryota > Viridiplantae > Streptophyta > Magnoliopsida > Malpighiales > Euphorbiaceae > Euphorbia > Euphorbia schlechtendalii. Next base: position 3,841 of record CATIWQ010090660.1, on the reverse strand, counting down.
CGACTTGACAATTTAAAAGAAAGAAAAAACAGTAGCAGAAAAGTAAGATATGAAACGAAACATTATGCATATCACAAAAACAAATGGAGTGGTTGTAGTATTTCGATCTATATTGAGTTTTTTTAGACACGTAATTACCATGAAATAATATATGATATACCTTTCTAGCAGTGTATCTTTATAGTTTTTTGAGAACATAAAAGATAGTTTTGCAAGTCACGAGATTATCTTGAAGAGTACATAATATGCCTGTGGATCAGTTTGTTCTCAGTTTTTCATATAAAGAGATAAGGTTATGCAGATATAAATTTGTACTTTGTACATTTATTCTGATAGGAAAATTTTTTCCCTATAGTACTTTGTTAGAAAATGTTCCTCTTTTAATCTCTGAATTACTAGCATTAGGCGAGTAACAATCAAAATCTTAAGTCTTGTGGATGATGAAACTAATCTCTCCCTGGTCAGTGTGGTTCGGGAACCACAGCAAGGGAAAAATTGTTTTCATTGTGAAATTGGCTTTCTATTTCCTTTATTTGTTGATCATTAGCAAGCAAGTCAGCTGGATAAAACTAATTTTTGTGACAACATTCTGAATTTATTTTCTTAATGCTCTTTTTATTCAGACGTAACAAGAGATTTAAATAATTAACAATTGATAAACAATAAGATGTTCTGTGCCTTCTACTTAGTCATAGTTTCTGCTATTCTATTGATTTTAATATAAAGGTCTCATCAATTATCAGGATATAAAGAATTTAATGTACTTGCCTGCTTGGTTCTCTCTTCCAATAGTTCGGGTTTAACTCTTTTAATGGCAGGCTAAAACAACATACTCACAGCTTCTATACGAGTCGGTCTGTGAGCAATACAATGTTCTCAAATCTGCAGTCCATCACAAACAAGGTTTAGAGGCATCAATTTCAGCTGTCTCTTTATCACAACCATGGAACCAGCCAACTTCTTAAGGTATTTTCTTCTTTTTCGAGATCATGGGATAAGTTGGACAACATTTAGAGGCTTAGTATCCTCACTGAAAAAAGGAACTAAATTTTTTATGTCAAGATTTGCAAATTGATGCAGCTAGATTTTGCTTCAGAAATTCCCAATCTAGTTTAGACCACTAACACTTGCAGTGCCAATGCAATGGTTCTTAAAGTTGTACTAGTGCTTATTGTGACTATCAAAGTCCAACTATTAGTATAAACGGGTAAACTTCAAAAACATACCCTGTGGTTTTACTGTTTTTCAATATGGTCTTTGTGTTATTTTCTTTTTCAAAAGCATGCATGTGACACGTTAGCAAATGACTGATATTTTCATGACTCCGTCTAAAAACATAACGTGGCAAGGGCTAGTTTTGGTAAACACAAAAGTTAGCCACTAATAAAGCAAAAAAATTGTTAGACTATCTTTCCTTCCTCTCCCCCCAGATAGATGAACCCTGAATCACATGTAAACCTCATCTTCCTAATCTTCAATTTTCATCTCATCCTTCCTCTAAGATGCAATTTCTTTTCAATCTTTCTTTAATTTATCATTGAAGAAACGGTGAAACCACAGGATACGTTTTTTAAGTTTACCCTAGTTTAAAGGCCTTACCTTTTTACTTGTAGGTAACAGAAAAATCCTTTAGGATAGAATCTAGTCCAAAATTTTGTTGGAAAGCCAGCAGTATGGCTCTTCTAACCAAAAAGCCATGGAAATTATCCATACATTCTTCTCTCTTCTCCTTTTCCTTCTCTTTCCTTTCTCGTCTCTTCTTTCTACAACATCAAATCAACCTCTTCCTGACCTCCCTCTGCGACTTTCGTCATTCCATTTTTTGCGTCATCTCCTCTCATCTATCCATCAGTCAAAAACCACATTGAAACGATCAAGCCCAACACCAAAATGTCTTTCCCACAAGTGATGCTACCAGTACCTGCAAGAAGATAAGTGTAAAGAAACAAGTAACTGTTAACTCCATGTACCGTGTTGTGTTTTGAAGAATTCAGATTGGATCTGACTGAAAGTTATTGTTTCCAAGAGGGTTTGATGTGATGTTTTCTTTCTGAGGCACTGAGGTTGGTATAGTTTGCCATTTGGAAAAAAAAAGACACAGGATGCATTTCATCAGATACAGTAGGCATGGTGGTGAGATGGGAGGGGTTAGATTCTATAATCTCTCTGAAATGTCCAAGGTTCAGTTCCCAAGATCTATATTTGCTGTCTGTTTGTTTGTTGGTGAATGGAGAATAAAAGAAAAGAGAAATGCTTATGATTTCTTGTGATTCCAAGTTGTTTAATTTAGATGATGGATGAATATAGTGGGGGAGAATTGAAAGAAAATAAAGATGGTGCTTGGTGTAATAATAGGCGGAGCAGAGAATGGAGAAGGGAAAAGAATATGATGCATGATAATAGGTAGGACTATGTAGCATGTTCTTCGCATCAAGTAATTTTTCCGTCAAAGAGTTGGATAGCATTTTCCGTTATTTGAATGCTTGCATGCATCATATTCTTTTTTGTTTCTTATCCTTATCTCAAATGCAAATGACATTTTGAGTTTGAGGTCTAAATAATTAGATTTCACATTGGGGCTTCTCCATCTAGAAATAATCTTCGAACAAACTGACAGCAAAATTCCTATTTAGCATATAATGTTCGATCTCATTGTTTGACGAAATCTATCTTGCATTTCAGGGTAGTATGACAGTTTTGCAACTCAACCGCCAAATGTGCAGTCCTTCGATACCAAAGCACTACAGAGATGTTTTATACCGAAAATATTATGATTTTTTATTAGGCTTATGTACCTTTTTCTTTTATAAGTGTAAGCTTTAATATAAGAAATAATGAGCTTTTGAAAGAGTTCAAATGTGCATAGACTATAGTCCTTGTAAGAAAAACCATCTCATTTTTTACCTAATTGTTGTTGAATTACTATTCTTTAATTGGTTACAAACAAATCTGGAGGTTTTATTTATTGAAGAAGACATTCAGTCTTGAAAAACAATAGCAGCTTCATAGGAGGAAAGATTTGCATCGCGGGAGAGAAACTATGAGATGAGTCGGATTAAGTTTGTCCGCCATCTATGACAAAACTGTAGCACCTAAAAACATATGACTAGGATTCCATCTAGGGTGTGTTTGGAAACAAATTCCAGAATTGAATTAACTTAAGAGAAATCAACTTTCTTAAATAAATTTTTTTGTTTGGAAATTTGGTTTATGTTAAAAAAATTCAATTGATTGTTAACAAATAACAATAATATTTAACAATTTTTCAAAATAACTAATACAAGTATTTGACTCTTTCAACTAAAAACACATGAGAAGGTAAAATGGTGACATAATTTAAATGAATTCCTTTGAAATTTTGTAATTTTTTGTAAGATTTTATTAATATTTGTTTGGTTCCAAACAAGTAAATCTGACAAAGTGAATTCAATTGAATTGAATTCTTTCAAAACGGATTTTTCCAAACACACCCTAATTCAACAATGCATTGCTGAGTTTCCTAATCTTCTTTAGAATTATTTGCGATGTAATTTTTCTAAGTTATGGAGACATGAATATGCATATTCAACAAGTTTGAATATACGGGAATAAAGAATTTTTTTTATTGCATTTGATAATACTATTCATGAATTTGGGGTGGTCTTTAAACTATTTTATAATTTAGGCAGTTTTTACAATGTCCGACCTTTACAAAATCAGACATGATAAATTTTACTGGTCAAAATCGGAAACTTACACATTCTGAAAGTGTCCAACTTTTATGAAATTGGACACCATTGTCCGGCCTTTAAAAATTTGGACACTATTGTCCGATTTTTATGAAATTGGACACTATAGTCCG
>CATIWQ010090641.1:0-26611 GCA_949673415.1 Euphorbia schlechtendalii | reverse complement strand
AATTTTAACATTTAATAACTCTACTATTCTGAGTTATTAACTTTATAAATCTCCCAATTATATATCAACATAGATCATCTTCTATTTCTCAATCCCATCGTAAACAATGTGCAAAAACATTAATTTTAACTCTTTTCATAGTAACCGTTGAGTCGAGCCATCTCCCTGCCAAACCATTGCATGATGCAATATCAAGTACATTATATGTACAAAAAAAAGCCTAGTATTGTAGTATCATTGGTGTAGTCATTCCCAACCGATGTTTCTCCAAGACTGAACATCATGTCCTATTCAGACAAACCGGAAAAACAAAACGACGAGTTGCCATGTTAGTGCAACGACATAACAGGAACGGAATCTTAGCAGTTTAGCAGTTCACTGACGTGATGGACAGCTTCGCATAAATGACATCAGTATAATTAAGAGCAACCATCGTATAAATGAAATTATATAAATAGATTCAGCAATGGTCTCTGCAATTGATTTCTTGAGAATGGAGGAATGCTCTCGTGGCTGGCTTAGAACTTAATTAGTTAATTTGAGGGTTTGTCTTCATCCAAAAGCAATTGGATCATGGATCTGATTACCTCATTATCAACAATGGTTGCATTCTGAAAGAGATAGAAAATATATTATATATCATGTTAAACTTGGGCATTCAAAACTATATGATAGAATGGTGAAGCCAAGATCAATAAGGATATACCTTTGGTTTTTGAATGAGTTCGTTGAGTAAAGAATGAAGAGCGGATCGGAGTTCCTTGAATAAGACGGCTGATTGGGCTGGTGCTGTTAGTTGTAACCATCCATCTATTGTCACTAGTCCTGTCTGCAAATCGTAATGAACGAAAAAAAAGAGAGGGAGAATTTATGATGTACTACGATAAACTTACGCAGGGAACGATCTGTTAGAAATTTAGGATCAACTTAAATTCATAAACTACAAGAAAGGCACTTTTTAAGTAGGCTCAATGCATAGGTGCCCCCAAGTTATCCCCAAAAACCTGCTACACCCTGAACTTTGGAAACGAGCTCCCTCGACTATCAAAAAGTACACCACTTTGCTCAATGAACGCCACGTGTCAATTTCTGATTGAAGAGAGAAAATCATAAAAATGACATCTTTGAAAAGCAAAACCAATTAGAAGCTGACACAAGGTCATTTCCAAAGTTGAGGGGGGCAAAAGGTTTTTTGGGACAACTTGGGACACCTCCCGATGCATCATGCCTATTAAATTAAGTGATAACCAACATTTGCTTTATGATGCCCGTCACGTATTAGGGAGAGAGAGAGAGAGATTGTTATACCTGATGCTGAATGTTAATGAGGCCACCAAAAAGTAAAATAGAGAATGGAGATACGATAGTAGTATCCCGCAGAAATACCTTGTTGGTCTCAACCTAAAAGGCAGCCAAAATTACTTGTGAATCTTGAGATATTGTATAAACAAAGGCAGGATATTTTGGAACAGCTTTGTTTGTTAAATAATGTTAATATCTTAGCATTATAATTATTGCGGTAGACACAAAGGGGTTTGTTTCAAACAAGTCTCTATTTATACAATGACCTGGAAGTGTACAAAACAGCGAAAAAAATTTTGCATTCCAATAATGCAAGAAATATTTTCAGCAGTTCTTTACGCTATATTGGAATTTGGAAATGGTTGTCCCCGCTATCAATGTTTTTCATCACTATAGCAGCATTAAAACAAATGTGCAAAACGAAGTCAGTGGCAAGGAGTGGAAAACACACCAGAATTGCTTAATTTGCAATAAAATACTGACTGATAAAGAAAAAGGGTGGCCAAATTGTCCTCACCTTTCCACGTCCACCTACTGCCCCCCCGATATTTGGAAATGACCCGTAGCTCCCTCATCTTTTAAATAAGGACCTTATAGCTCTCTAAACTTATAAAAAGTGTATCACTTTAATTAGAGAGAGAGTCAGAAAAAAATGACATCTTTGAAAAGTCATACCAACCAGAAGCTGACACATGGCATTCAAGGAGCTACAAGGTCCTATTTTAGAAGATGAGGGAGCTATGGGGTCTTTTCCAAAGATCAGGGGGAATAGGTGGAAATGGGAAAGATGGGGGACCCAATGATGCATTTAGCCAAAAAGGGTACTGATTTGAGATATTAATGCAATAAAGAAATTTTTTAAATAGAATGGAAAACTATACGAAGTTCCGGTAACTTAAAAAAGATTTCTAACCTTTTCAAGGAAGACCAAAAATGGGTATTGAAAGGTTTTCAAGCTACTGTTGATGGAAGAAGGATGAATATGAACCTCTCTCCTTCCATCAAACCAGGCTGGATGACCTTTTGTTGCAGTTGCAGTTGCAGTTGCACTGTATTGCCTTAGATTGTTCATTGTCGATGCAGTGATGCCTTTTTCGGTAGCTGCCACATTAGGATACAATCCTGCACATAATATTGCCTGCAAGAATTTCTTAATGTTGATCTAAAATCAGGGTAAATGCTGTGAAATAATTTTTATTTTTTAATTGACTTTTCACTGGGTGACCAATATTATAATGCTAACTAGAACAAAAATTATTAAAAAAATTTTGCAGAAAAAGGAATTATTGACTTTTCCTATCATAAGAAAAACCATATATTAGTAAAAAAAACCTAGTCTCCTGTCTTCCCAACTCTACCATTGTCAGAAATAAAATTAACCCTTTACAAATATCTAGTCTCCCTTTTTCCACATTGAATTGATTACAGCAAGGTGGAGTCACAAATTGAAATCATTCTGGTTATGTAATAGTGATGATGGGTTCCAATTAACTAACAGTCAATGCATGATTAATTTTCATACTTAATGTAACATTATTATTTATGTGATTTGTCATTCGCAATATTATGCATGCTCTCTCCCTCTCTTCACCATATGTAATTGGGTGCGTTTTACAGTTAATGAGTGATTTAATTAATTAGATATAATTATAGTTTAGTTCTCAATTACTAGTTATTCTTTATCATAAAAAATTAACCAAATGTTGCGGTACTACACATCAGCTCGTCTAATATTATGATAGATAAGCTATAAGAATGCTATACCTTCACAAGTGAGGAATATTGCGAGTACATATTGAATGGCTGTGATTTGTCAGACAACCAACTATCAACATTCTCTTTGTTTTTTCCTAAAATCTGGAAATGAGAAAATTTGTTGTTAGAAGAAAAGAATAGAAAGTTAGAAACTAATGACGCAAAGATGCATCAAAAGAAAAGAACAGTGAATGGAGACGAAACGAAGACTCAAGCACTGAAATGAAACCAATTCATAAAAAAAATAATTGAAATCAGATAGCAGAAATTAACTTGAACTACTAATTACTGAACTGTTTTCCTAAAAAGATAAGGAACTATCAAATAATAATTACCTGATAGTTTTTTGGAAGATTAATGAATCCAATGTCTGCAAGCAGAGTTCCAAACTGCACCCTCATGTCTCTGGAAGTTACCACTTATATCAAATGAAGAATACAGTGCTAGAAATTTTAATTTCTTAATAAAAAGCACAAAAAAAGATAGGAAAAAAGAAATAACAAAATTTTAGTCAACTTTATCCATTTTAGTACAGTAATTAGCCACAAATTCACCATGAACATACTGCTTAGATAGCATTCAAAGAACAAAATACTCTTACAAAATAACAAATGCAAGATAACACGAACAAAATTGTCATGAGGTACAAGCAAGCTCTCTTTTCATATCACATAAAAAATAAAAAGATGGTATTGAAGAAACTGTGCACCTTATCATGTACATAACAGAGCTGCTCAAAAAATAAGAAGTGCAAAATTTTTGTGCAGCTTTAGCTCCATTCTGCAAGTGTCAACTTCCAAATATTAGTCCACACCACATTTTGAATTCCTCAAGCATAGTACTTGGCACATGACAGTATAAAAGACATTAATTATTAATAAAACTCCACACAACCTGATTTTTTCATATGGAATTTTCATTAAATAAATATATTCAGGTTCAAAGTACACAGATACTAACACCCGTCCGTCAAAAAATTAAATAAAAGAAAATAACAATGGTTTTTGTTTTGGGCCTGGCAGACAAAAGAGAGCACATAAAACGTAGACAAAACACAGCTTTGCATTATCTCTTTAACTAAACAAATCACATATCAGGATACATCATATGCTTGTTAAAAAAATTTAAGCACATAGTAATGAAGACTTTTGGTTAGTTGATATTGATGTGTGAGAGAAACAGGTGAGTAAAAACAAATGAACTGATTAAAACTTCCAGATCTGAGATTAGAAAAAATTATCTAGCCCCAATCATAAACCCTTACATATTTGTATCGTCAATTAAAAAACCATTTAATTCGGCACACCTAGACAAACAATTTAATAGTTCAAAAAAAAATCTCTTACAGCGGCTCTTAGCCATCATGAAGAACTGGAAACTAAACCCATATGCCACAGATTTCAACCTGATATCATAGAGAATGTTTATCAAACAAACAAACAAATGTGACCAACCTCACGCAAAGTCTTCTCCCATTTCATGTACGCAATCATCATTACAATGTGGTCAGATTGCCTTTCACTCTCATTAGCATCAGAGCCATCAAGCTTCTCATTCATCATTACAATTTTCGCTCTTTCAACATTTTGCCTCTAAAATACATGCAATAAGATAAAAACATAAACGCTGCAGACCAAAAATTTAATTTTCTGTAGAGAATAAACAGTTACAAAATTGACTCTATATAGAGGAGACCTCATCTTTTGGGTATACAAAAGGTGACTTGTAGCTAAGGAGAGCAGAAATTGAGAGAATTGGTGACAAGCAACCAAATATTGCACCATAGAGCATCATCTGCATTTTTAAAGGAAAATCGTCAAACAGCATATTCTTTGAAATAAATTACCAAAAATAAAATTTGAGACTTGTAACATGTTTAATGAAAAGAAAAATTTTTTTTGAAAAAATCCTTCTATGACTAAGCCATTCAGTTGCAAAAGAATCCAACTGAACTAGAAAAAACAACTGAAGATCAACTGAGCCAGATTAACCCTCTATAGAGAATATGGTTTAAGGTTGAATTAAGTACAAGTCGGAGAGCTTTTTATCAAACCTTTTCAATTGAGCTTTTTATCAATAGCATCAAGTAAACCAACTATATTGATGTATCAATGAGTTTAGTAATAAACAGTAATATCCTAATAGATAAAAAAAAAAGTGCAGTAAGCTGAAATACCCTTTGAGAAATGTTTTCAACATTTAATATCATTGTCAAAGACATCTCATTTACAAAACAGAGAACTTAGTATAACTTCACCAAGCTCTTTTCTATTATGAAATGTAACCATGGAAAAATGCATAATAAATAAAATAAATAATTTTAGACAACCTTTCCAATCAACACATCAACAGGAAGCTTTGCCAAATGATGCCCAAGAGGTGTCAGCTCTTCATTCCCTTCTAAAGCCCCAACCTGAAAATAGCCCAAATAATATATTAGTTAACAACATTAACACCGTCAACACAAACCATCTGGTAACTGTGAAGTTACAGCCATAACAATAAAAAGTTATGTGGCAATCTCTTTCTTGTTTTGGAAGGATTTGACAGTAACTTTAAATCCTCAAGTGATGTTCATAAGCCTAGAAGTTGCATTTCTAAAACAATCCCTCCATTATTTTGTCGTAAAATGTGAATATACTGAAGTTCATAGGATTGGAAGTAAAAAGAAATGTTCTAGTTTTCTAGTTAAGACATAATTAATTACCTTTTTAATATATCAAAACACAGAAATAAAGGTCATTGTGGCTTTGAAGGTTGATCATTTAAAAAATTACTCCATTTAAGACTGCACTACTAAAAAATACCATATGTTTTGCTCTCTACGAGGATCACAATCAGGTTAAACCAGAGTTTGATATCCTTATTCAGAGTTAACAATAAGCACCATATATCACCCCAGCCACCATTTCTAAGCATGATATCCAACTAAGAACTAGTAAAAATCAAAAGATAAGATTTTCAGACAATGAACAACATACATATTCACTGTGTCTACATGATGCAAGAAACCCAAGTGGTGAAATATGTATACAATAGTCTAATAAACACATAGCCCACTTGACAAATACAGGTTAAAGTCATTATTTTGAGTTGCATAATACTACCTCATATAACAACGATATTGCAGAGGTCATGGCCTCATCCTTGGGAGGTTCCAAAGCCTGAATTTTTTCGCAAAAACAATCATGTGTAAATGATCAATAGAACTATATCATAAGTAAGTACTCAGCTGCAAGTAATTACCTTAGATAAAAATGACTTTATATGACCCAATGAGAGTAGTTTAATTTGCAAACACAACTCCACTAACGGCATTCGACGCATCTCAGGAACCTTTACATCATGATTTCATGGTCACAGAGATGCATGGCAAAAATATATATTCAAGTTAGAGAGGCCAAAAAGGTTTAAATAGAAAGTACCTGATAAGGAAGCATGAGATTTTCAAATCTATGCTGCGTGTACAAGCAAAAGCAAATTCCAGGTTTAACACGTCCAGCTCTTCCCCGGCGTTGCCTTGCATTTGCTTTAGATATCCAATCTTCAACCATACTTGTCAATTTCTAAAGCAGTCAATGAAACTTCTTAGGCACCACCAGCATAAAAATCAACAATCAAAAAGAGAGAAGATAAAGAGAAATTCAGATGAATAGATGATATGCATAGCTTGTAAAAGCCTAACTTAAGAGAGCACTTCTTCATCCTATTAATGCATGCATCACACCCAAAAATTCCTTGTTTTTATGAACAAGATCCACTCAACTTATATGGAAGCTTCTGCATGACTTCAATAAAAGTGTATTTGAGAGAGTTATTCGACATAAACATAGATAAATTTCAAGATGTGTGTCCCTAGAATTTTCTTTTGCAATAGAGGAATAAGAGTAAAAATCATATAGAATATTGTCCTACATATTGAGAAGTTCATGACCCTCTGAAAAATTTATTACGTTATTAAAATTTTGGATTGCATGAAATCATAACACAGCAGACATTATAATGTAATAAATAAAACATAGAGGGTTTTGATTTAGGTAACAGAGATAGCGACATAAAATGTTCACATCATAGGTTATCTTCTCATTGCTGCATACAAATGATGCTGAAAAACAAAGTTTTCATGTGCTTACAAAGTCCAAATAACAAAAGCTCATACCCAAGTTTGTATTCCTATAATTGCATATACATACACTGATAGCACGAAACTGCAAAAAAAAAAAAGTCAAGTAGAGAGAAAAAGAAAAAGGTCTGACCTTCTGAGGATTATAACGATTTTCCTTATGTTTTCCACAATCAATCACATAAACTACGTCATCTATTGTTATACTGGTCTCTGCAATGTTTGTAGCTATAATAACCTGCATTACAAAAAGAAAAAGTGAAAGAAAAATTAAGAGTTTCCTCGAAGCCAATCACTAAAAGGTGATATAAATATCAAGGAGCAATTATTTGGAAGGATATGAATCACTTAGAAGATCGGAAGCCATTATTAAGCAGTTGAAGATAACATCTAATAATTCTTTATTTAATATTTATTACAGGATTTTTCAGTTTTAATTTATGATTTTAGTTTATTGATATATAAAGATAGCGAAACCAATACAACAACAGCAACAACAACATTCCCCAATTGCCTTAATAGATAGAGAAACCAATATAAAACTAAAATAAAGAGTTGGTGTATGCTTGGCTTATTGTTAAGCATTTGAAAATTATCAGTATCTCACAGGGAAGAAACAGAGATATAATAAGGCTTCCTTTGATGGTAGCACAAATGCATATAAGATTAAGATTTGCATACAAATTTATAAAAAAACAAAATTTAAACAAGACAGAATTTTATTTATACCACCTAAAATTTGTTACTTGTACATTCATAATAAAATCATTGAACAAAATGTCAGCTCAGGAAAAAAAGTTTAAAAACGTAATTAATGCTAGAAATGTGTCATTAAATAAATAACCAAGCACTAACAAATAACAACCAAAAAATAATAATTAAACAAAGCAGCATAAAGTAGCTAGGGATTAGAAAATAATAAAAGGGCATCAGGTTGGGTTATATAAACCCAAATGAATAAAAAAAAATTTGTCCACATTTAGATAACCCTTTCTCCCCTTCTTTCACATAATAACAAAACTATAGATCCTAGTTATATATGTAGAATGAAATTTTTTTCTCATATAAAGACATACTTAGATATATTTCAAGATAAATGTATTCAAAAGCAACCACGGAAGAGAGAAGTTCAATAATAATTGACATCAAGGGTTACCTTGCGAATGTTTTCAGGAGGCCGCAAAAACACCTTCTTTTGGTCTGTTGACGCTATAGATGAATGCAAAGGGAGAATCCAATCAGATGATTGGCCACCAAAACGATAAGAAACAGCTAATCTATCATGTAGCATGTAAATTTCTGAAACTCCCTGTTATTAAAAGAACAATTATTAGAATTCAGAAGGATACAATTTTCAAAACAAATCAAGATAAACCAATGTTAATGATGTGAAAGATTTACAGAATGAACTTACAGGCAAAAAGACAAGTATAGCACCTTCATCACATGTTTCATCAACATGGCATATCAAGTCTTCTAGAAGATCATAGTCAATTACATCTTCATTTAATCTTTTCTGAAAGGAATATTGACAAGCTGTTATAAAACAGAAAATTGAAAAATAGGTAGAATAATACCTGATATTTAATTAGCCAACACTACCAAGTTCTGTTGTGTTTGCTCGCTGTAAGATTGATAATTTCCTGAAATATAATAGGGATTGACATAGTCTTCTGCAAGCAAAGACTCATCACCCCATCCTGATAATACAAGATTCTTTTTTCCTCTACGGTTATTCACTGCACCACTCTGCAGGTAGAACTTGTTATTCAGAAACCACTATAAACAGAATACAAGTAGAATTAGAAAATAAAAAATAATATTGATCCCAAGAAAAGTTATCTTAAAATATATTAAGCTGTGTTTAAAAGTTTTCATAGAGATGAAACAGCCCGTGACCAAGTAGGGTCCCTACTAGATTAAAGCAAACAATGATGATTGTTCATCTTTCACACCCATCTCTTCTAGTGCATTCAACTTTCAGCAATAGACTTGCTGTTGCATATGAATTTTTGCATAAGGAAACCATACTTAGTAATCAAGAAAAAGTAAGAATAAAAAAGGAAAGAAATACGAAATCTGAAACCTTATTCTGGTATCAAAATGTTAAAAGCACCTTATTAATGGTGGATGTCTGATTTCTCAAAGCAACCGTAGAATCTGAAGCCAATCGATAGTTGATACTTTCATATATATCCTCAAGAAAATAATTTGTCACAGGATGTGTACGACCCTTTGCAGTTAGAACAGGACAACCTCCAAAATAATGTGAATATAAATTTGAGTCGACAGTTGCTGACCTGATAGTATTAACTTAATTAAAAAACAAGACATGCACACACTAAGGGCTCATTTGGTTCGCAGAATGTCTATTCCGTGGAATAGGAAGAAAAATGAATGAAAAATGGTTACAAATGGTCTTGAATCCGTATTGGATGGAATAGCTATTCCTTTTTGATATAGGAATCATGGAATAGCTATTCCTTCATTTCAATAAGGAATAGCTATTCCATGATTCCTATATTAAAAGGGAATAGTTATGCCATTCGGTGATGGATTCAAGACAGATACTCAACCATTTGTAACCTTTTTGCATTCATAGACATTCCACCAACCAAACGAGCCCTAAAAGAAAAACACTTTCTTTGGAACACAAGTATATCATACATAAGAATAACTTTAAGCTTTGATGTGCCTTGATCAGACTGCTTGTCAATCAGACTCTTCAAAACAATGAGCAGAAAATCACCCTGTCATGGGGACAAATAATATTTTGTTAGCTAATTAAGCACCTACTTGATTACCACTTCTAGTTATAAAGTAAGGATTAAACTCAGCCATATGAAAAAAAAAATTGGAACCAAATGGTCAATTGCACACTGTGGTTCTCTTTGCCGAATGAACTTTTAATTCCATTTGAAATTCCCACAACATACAATAACAGAAGAATAAGAAATGAGTATCATACAAATATAGATATCAAGAATCAGGCATATAGTTGACTGATTGATTCCTTTTTCTTGCTAAGCAACATCAAGCATCAGTCAGAGACTCAGAAAGTGACTCGGATAAGCTAGAAAGTTAAGAAGGCTGATGAAATTGAATGGAGCATCTAATTCAGAATATGATGCATTTAATCATAGGCATTGACCACTCGATCAAGTGCATAGCATTTCAGTGTATAAGTTACAAAATCAATTGATCATTGGTGAGAAATTGTACTGGGAGATGCATTGCTTTTTAAGATACAGATGCTAAACTCTACAAAAACTAGGCTAAATGACAGACATATAATGAGCACCATCCATTTTTTGTTCTCCATATTTTTATTCACTTGATAAAGATTAGATATTTGCTCGTTATGAAAAAAAATAAGAAGAAAACAAGTTACTGCTCTGAAATCCATTAACATATTCCCCTAAGCTTGCCAAAATTTTTTGCCACTACTAATGCATGCTTAAATATATATGCAAAGAATCAAAGTTCACATACCAAAAGTGACCGTTCATGGACCTCATCAACTATAACATGAGTAACTCCAGTCAAATTTCTGTCACCCTGTAAATAGTTTAATCCACAGTAAGTTGTTATGCATGCAAAGCCCATAAACCATACATTGACAATGCCATATGAAAATTGACATTAAGTTCATAAAGAAACTTATAACATCAAGAAAAACTATTGTTTCCGATTTTCAGATTTTTAAAATAACATAAGAATCTAAACAGAAAAACAAATAGGAAGAATTACAACAAAATGTAACCGGTACCTCATTGCAATGAAAAGATCGGCACAAAAAATTTCGACCAATTATGACACTAAAACATTAATTTTGAAAAACCATTTCTAGTAAACACTGAACCTCTCTTCAAAAAATATTGCAGTCCAAACATTATAAATAAATCTGTTGGGCTGAACGGGTGGGTGGTCCAAAATTTGTTACAGTAAAAATATCATAAAGAGAGGACTACAAAATATACCTGTCCAGAAAATGAAGCAGGCATTTAGATGTTTTATCAACAAATACACTGTGAACAGGTCTATATACAATAATACAACCTATAAAAAAAGTCATGAATTTGGCTTACCGCAAGCCTCCTCAAGAGGATGCCTGTAGTACAGAATAGAAGCTTTGTTCTCTCAGTCCTAACAAAATAAACGCAAGCAGAAAAAATTCAGCACTCAGAGAGAACAAGAATATGTCACCAAGATAATAGACAACTTCTACAAACATGACATAAGAAAATTCACAACATACTCCACCAAATTTTGCCATCCTTAAAGCTTTTGATTATTAGAAAAGTATAATTTCTTGTCCGATTCACAGGAATTAAGGTCAGATCCAGGTAAAAATACTTGAACTAATTTTGCTTCAGAAATGGAGATCACATTGTTTTTCTTTAGAGACTGATTTTTTCCCCTTCATCATATCTTACTCTATACTGTACTTATGTAATTAGAGTATCATTGAGCTAAGAGATGGGTAAATCTCCGACCAAATTCTTTTTGATTACACACGTCTTTCATTTTTCTGACCTGGGTATTCTAATTTTTTGGGTATTGCATTAGCCATGATCTGCAGCCTTCTGTTCAATTTAACTACTATAGAGAAATGTCAATGCAAATTTAGTTCTAGGTTGGTAATAATATCTGAATGCTGATCATATGCTATGCTTTCTCTCACTGAATTTGAACAAAATAATGAGGAATGAGAAACCAAAATAAGCTGTGGCTATTGTACCCAGGAAACCGAGAAACGAACCATAAAATATTCATTTTTATTGAATTTGGATTTTAGCAATGCTCATTCTGCATTAAGAAAACTAATTGGGAAACCAACAGGATTGTTTGAGGCTCACGTGGCATAATAATTATACCAGAAAGCACAGCTAAAACGAGAAAAAGGTGAGAGGGTGGAATAACAATACATCCCATTATTTTCTAATCCAAAAGGAAGTAAAAAAGTTTCAGGAAGTAACTATGCATTGTTACATAATATACAATTACAGAGAACAGCAAATTAAAGGAATAGAGGTAAAAGATCAAAAATTCCATCCACAAGATTCAAACTTAAAATGTAAAAGGCAATTTCACCCAATAGGTATAACAGTGCTTCAACCATGCTAAAAATGCATAAGAAAGACCAACACAAAACAAGAAAAAAAGAATAAACCTTGCACTTTCAAGTCGAACTTGATAACCAACCAAAGAGCCCTTTGAACCTGGTGACGGTTCACACCGCTCTTCAGCAACTCTTTCGGCCACAGATATAGCCTACAACACAATGCAGCAACAACTAGTTTATAGTACCAAAAAGAGAATATGTTTCTTCATACTCCCTAATGCACACCATGGCTTGCAGAAACATAGTATAAATAAAAAAGGTGTAATGCAAGGCAAACACAAAATGGCAACCAGTCACAGGTATAGGAGACGAGTTCCATTACATATTCCTAATATATCTTTTAATTTTCTTATGAGAAAAGATGGACAAACTGAATACTGATCAGATCATGACAAATACAGAACAGAGAAATCAATTTTAGTTCTAAACTAAACACGACTAAGCAAAATGTCATCAATTATTATCTAGCCTTAATTGGATCTTAAGAATGTGTATACACACTGAGCTGGGAAGTAATAAACTGGGCTATGTACGAGAAAGCTTTTGGGGAAAATATGTACAAAAGAACAAACCTCAAGAGGCCAAGATTAAAAGCTTTTGCAGAAGACTGGTGCTTTTTTTTGTTAATATTAATGTTCCTTAATATCCATAAAGAGACTAAAAGTCATAGAGGTATAGAAATGGAGTCATTCCCCCATTGTAGTGAAATGGAATAACTCGATAAAGATAAGTGAAAAGGCCTTTTTCTTTAAACAGAAGATAATTTTTCCCCAAGTAGTAAAAATTACCAAATTATTTAAAAAAATCAAAATTAGAATAGGTGAGACCAGCAATGTGATAGTCTTCTGAAGAAAAGATTTAAAAACAGTCTTATTAGTTATTTATTATATCAACTGAAACAAGTTAGCCCATCACCATATGGAATATCGATGAACAATAATCATAATAATTTCTACCTCTGACTGATGTGCTAGCTTCATATTAATGTAGACTTAAGTTGAAGTAGTAGAAGCAACAACAACATAACCCCAATTGCCAATCAAGGCTCCCGCACAAGCACATATAAAAAAATGTGAGAGGATAATTTCAAATAAAATCCAACACGTCTATCTGGTGTAAATTGTAACTTAAAAGTCGCATCTTTTTTGTGGTGAATAACTACTTAAACTACTATCCTTCTTTAATGGTGTTATTAGAAATACATATAATGCAAATGAACATTTTATTTGGAGACTAAATTCTGAAAAGATACCGCATAAATGGACAAGCAAAGAATAAGTAATTTGTAAACAAAATCATGAACCCACAGCTATTCTCCTTGGTTGTGTGCATATAATGTTACACCGTCCACCATGTCCTGATTCAATCATATCATCCAATATATATTGTGGGACCTGCATAAAAGATAAACCTAAGGTTGTGAATCCATTTTTTAAGGAGGAAAGATAAACAAAATGCAGTCCCAGTTAACATGATGAGACAGCAGCACATACACAAGTATACCTGAGTAGTTTTCCCTGAGCCAGTTTCTCCACAAACAACAAGAAAATTGTTCTCCTTCAGCATTTGCAAAATATCATCTTTCAATCCCGCTATAGGAAGAGCAGCTCTAGTTTTCAACATTTCCTACAACATAAATATTAATGAAGCAAAAGCATCTCACAAACACTTTTAAAAGAGACAAAAGATGTCCTAAGGAAACTATTAAATCCTATGGGCAAATCTATGACGTACAATCATTATTTTTTTCAGCACATGAGGAAAATGAATAGTATCCTTACAAAATGCATGAATTTAACATAAATTATGGTTTACAATCAGAAAAAATGCCAACATTGTTTTCTTTTGAGTTGTGTGGTTGTAATATTGAGTTATCCCCTGGGGCTATAAAGACAAATTTTCAAGAAAGTGAGCTTGTGGGTTGATTCACTATACGAATGTCTTCTCAAATCAATAATGCGGGCCCAATCTTTAGGCAGGGTGATAAGCATAAAGATGGAACATATACAACATATTAAGTCAGACTAATTAAAAAAGGGTTTACATTATAAACCAAGACAGCATTAGAAATAAAAGTTAAATCTGACATTTTTAGGTACAGTAAGACTAATGAGAATTTATTAACCTTATATTTTTGCATTTTGTTTTTCTTCTCTTGCTCCTGTCTCAAATAAGAACTTTCTGCATCTTTGTTATGATTTTCCTCTGCAGGTGAGATGGTCAAAGGTTAGAAATCCGGCCAATGAAGGTGCTACCAAAACCTGTAAGTACTCCCCCACTCAGCTTGAAGTATGTGACCCAAAGTATACACACATAAAACTTCCATGTGATGACAAAATAAGTGGCTCAACATTGCAATTGTATCATATTAGAATGGAGCAATAATACCGTGCTCATATACTTAAGCATGCAATATTTCAAAATCTTCCAAGATGTTTGCTTCATCCTGCTAGGTTTTTTTTGTTCTTTCACAAGCTGTTTTATTCATTTATTCACCAAGTGGAGTATTTGCTAAACTGGAGAAAAATAATTTCAAAAGAAACTTAAAAAGAAACTAATAATACAAAAAAGTTGACAAATGCATCAGAGCAAGGAAAAAACATAGAGATACTTCTTTGGAGTTATTGATTAAAACAAAAGCAACTTAGTCAGCAAGAAATTTGACTAAGGAATATGCTTCACAGCGCATCAAAAGAGAAGAGTTCGTACTTTCTGCAACCGGATTAGGAGCAACATCATTTAAAATGTTAGATTCTTTGATGTCAGAAGTTCCTAATGTTTCTGAAGGGAAATCAGTAGCCTTAATACTGGCATCTGTTACATCTGCATTCAACAACCAATCTACAAAACCAGTCCTCCGTTCTTCAACATTGTGTTCAACTTTGCTTGATGATTCTCCTACAAACATGCTCAGATCTAATTAATGCCAATAAGTCAAACAGCTCCCATTAAATAATATAAGATGAGGAAAAAAAGGTAATTGTCAATGAAAATGAGCAAATTACTCCAATTTGTTTTGGGTTGAATTTAGAAGGCAAGATGACAATTCTCCTTGATGTACATCAAGGTCTGAAAAAAATTTAATTCATTCGACAAATTGGACATTCCAATCAGATGGGTCATCAATTATAAAATACCTTCTTTCCACTGCAAAATAAGAGAAGCATAAGGGTTGGTAACAATGAGGTGAACCGGCAAGTCTGGAAACAGTTGGTGAAGCGCAAATGCAGCAACTCTATTCTGAGCATCCTGGAAATTATATTTACACCCATGTAAAAAACAAAGAACAAAAAAGACAAGAAGATGCACCGAAGTTAATTAAAAATGAAATTAATGGAAGCAAAACAACCCATTAAGGGAAGAGGAAAAGTGAAAAGTGAGTACACAAAGATCAAGCACCATAAAGCAGAGTTTAAATCCAGCTCTAAGATGACAGCGTTTAGATGATAGAAGTAGAATTTGGTAAGTCAAACAAGACAACGAAACCAGAAAATTAAAATCTTTCCCAATTAAAAGAAAACCAAAAACCTCGAAGATCTCTCACTTCATTGATTCAATCTGGATATCATGTCAACATAGATATGTCTACCAGGAACACTGTTAGCAGAATTTATGTACACAACATACAGATTCAAATGGAAGACAACTAGATATATAGTAACATCAATATTCAAATAACGCCTGATGTAAACCAGTATTTCCAACAGGACCACCACCTCTATCACTCCAGTCACTCATGCATATCAAGTTGATCAGACCGCAATAAGTGTTATCACAAATACTAGCCTAAAATGGATACTTACAGTCTTGTGATATACCCACAAACATTTCCTCTTTCGCATTGGAACAGGTAACTTTTGTTATTGCCACCCTTATTACAGTTATATGAATTATTTTTCTCACACAATCTACAAGAAAAGATCTTGACACAAGAACAACAATATACCTAAGGGACAGTGCCACCAGAGATGAGTAATAAACAAGTCAGAGAGCATTCCACTGATTACATAATCCGCAAAACCCAAGAAGAATAAAAAATTCTTTCATTCCTCATTTAAGACTATGAAAGTCATCCTGAACAGACAAATACTGCCTAAAACATATTATTACCACCCCTAGCAATCAAAAAGAACATAATTATATTTAGACTAGAGACTTTCTAATATGGAGGAAAACAATAAAACCTATCTCGATCATGTTCCCTACATTATGACCTATCAATTGACAGCTTAGAGTGCTTTAAGTCAAGAAAGGTGTACCCTCGAAAGTAAAGTTTCACACAAAAGCAGAGACAAATTACCTCAACAGAATCATATGTTTCAGCCTGATCTGGAAGCTGAATGGTGACCAAACCTCCAGCTTTTCTGCTCTTGCCCCTTCCACTAGCTTTGCGTAATACACTAACAGAATACATGAAACCGCTTTTCTTTTCAACCACCTTGTTAAATTTAGGAGCTTCCCATCCTGACTTTTGACATAGTTGGTGAAGAACAGCCTTAGGTATCTTTTGTGGGTCCCCCTGTCATTTTGAGGCTTCGTAAGAAAAAAAAAAGAAATGAGAGATTGCAATTCCAATTTACTAGTGAATGACAACCTAGCATCCAAGAATAAAGACTACATAAGTATGTTAGTGGTTTAAATTTTGTTGAAAAATATATCCAGGAAGAAGCAGAAAAGAAAAAGTTGGTACGTATATATCCATACCAAACAAAAATGGTCATAGATAGATCATATTATTCTGCATCAGATATCATCCAGGTCCAAAAATTCCAACTCTTGAGATTAGCATGAAATGTTCATTACACATCAGTTGTCTCCAACAAGTAATTTGAGGCAAATATGTCGGTACATATATGAAATTTTAACAAGGCAGCATGTGCAATGTTACATTTAGAATTAACCAAATATTATTAACAATTTCATGTATGTCAAACACTAATACCTTCTTCCAGATGCCATCTAATTTTTTTATATTCTTCTCGCTAGTTAATTCTCTCATTCTTTCCTTCTTCTGTAATTCCATTATTTGAGCAGGCAAAGCTTCATTAGATGCAGCATCCTCAAAGAAGGAATCGCCAAGCTCAACATCTTCAGCCTCATCTTCTAATTTATTATTATCTTGAACAGGAATATGTTCAACTGGAAATTCCAAGGAATCTGAACACTCTATATCATTTGAATCTGCAGGTAATTTTTCTGAGGGCATAACAACGGACATGTCACCTTCTCCATCAGATGATCTTTTTTCCTCGATGGGCATTGTAAACATGTCCCCAAGCATAGAATCATCAGCACTGTCATGGATGAACTCTTGTTCCAACATGTCATCAGAGAGACCTGCTCAATGAATGAATTAGAATTTGGAACACAAAATCATTGCTAATGCAATTAAATTAAATATTATCATTGATCGTGGACAGAGACTGAACTCAACCTAGAGAAGACAGTTCTTGCTTAAGTTTACGAATATTTTTGCCAGCTTGATCCTGACTTCTCTTGTCACCATTTTGTTTGGCTTTTGTTGCTTCCAATCGTGCTGCATGGTACTCTTTGGCAATAACATCATAACACCGTGGTACAAGATCCTATGAAAAGAAAGGGATCTGAAATTCCATGCAAAACAACTGCTTCCATATATCGATGCTTTTTCCAACTTATAGATGAGATGAGGACAGGAAATGTCTTACCTTTTTGCCAAAACTTCCATCGCCTGCATAATCTTCCCAACTTTGAGATTCATCCTGCAAATGTTACCAAAAGAACACTAATTTAGTTTTACAACACTCAGAAGTTCCTTCCCAAATGCAATTACAATAAATACACTTTCCCTGCCCAAAAACGAGAACCATCTATCCTAATTTTTTTCTTAAAACAACCCAAAAAAAAATAATGATAAGCAGAACAGATCAAGTACGGAGCTTTTTTTAATGCAACTTGCAAAAATGTGCTTACTTCATGCTCAAAATTCTTCGTCATATGACCCGGCCAACATTAGGATTTCAATATTACTGAACACTGTTTTCATAGTCCCCTTGTTCTCTTGAACTTTGGTAAGCTGAACTGAACTTATTTCAGTGAAGTTGAACTAAATGAATTGATTTTAAGTCCAAAGAACAAAACCTAAATCCTAATTTAAAACCAATGCAAGCTTCATATATCCCACATCCCCTAGAACTAGAAATAATTGATTTCCAGGCTCAACGGCGAAGCATTTGAAGTGAAAATTGTGGACAAGCAAAGCACTCACGTCTCTGCAATATATGCTACTCCAAGTTATAACCAACACAGTCGCTTCTCTATTTTATGTTATCCTTTACCATCGTGACTTTTTATGAAAAATAAAGCAGTGACTATTGGGAAATCCAATCAATTCATCAGGTATGTAAACAATTAAAACTGATGCATTGATACATGTAATCAGTCCTCCTACCTCTTCTTGTTGTTCCATATATTGCCTAATCCAATCTGCTTGAGATGGTTGATGAGAATCTAGTGTCTCATCTTCATCCCACCGCCCCTTGATTCTGACAGAAACTGGTTGCACATCATTTTCAGTATTGGTAACATGGATTGGAGGAGTCCAATCTTCCCTCGCAGTCGATATAACACTAACAGAACCTACAAATTACGAAACATAAATAATCAAACAACTAAAATTAATACGGATGCAATCCAACTTATATAATCACAGCATATCTAATGCTGTAACATTTAGTGAGACAACACATACCTCCATCATTATGCAGCGAAGTTCCACTAGAAAACTTCAAGGGAAGCTCGTTTCCCGGCAAATTTAAGCATAACCAATCCAAAGCAGACTCAATTGTGGCGTTATCCTACTTGCAAGCAAAAAAGCAGAAGCTCGATTAAAACACATTAAGCCTTCATTTCCAACTTTTTCCCCTTCGTATCGATATAACGTTAGTAACAGATAATTACCTTGAGAGAAGTGAGAGCGAGCTCAATCTGATCATTAGAGAAGCCTTCACAGGAGAGTTTCTCGTAGATGTTTTTGAGTCTCTTAGCCTTCTGCGATTTAGAGATGTTTTCTTGGGCCGGGGCCGATGAGGCAGGCAGGGTGGAGGCGCCGGAGTTAAGTAAAAGCCGCCGCAGCCGGTTTTCGTTGTCGGCTGAAATTTGGAGCTTTGGCCCAGAAGAAGAAGATGATAGGGTTTTAGATTTAGAAGAAGCTGAAGTTGCTTTACTGCTGTTCTGCTTCTGTTGTTTCTTTTTGGGTGCCATTTCTGCCGATTGCGAGTTTAGATCAAATAGCAAGCAGCTTGGAGATTTATATATTTCGTCCAAACGGTAACGCCTCAACCAAATGTACACTTTTTTAATACACGGTTGTTTTATAATGTTTCGTTAGATTTTTATTAAGGTAAACTCCAACAACGTACACTCATTATCGAAACAAATGTCGTGTTATTTTCTTAAAACCAGGGATCGTGATTTATAACATTATTCAAATGAAGAATTTTTAACTTACATGACAAAATAAAAAACGTTTATTCTTTTCACTATAAAATTAGAAAAAGTGTCTCTTCAATCTCATCTCTTTTTTTCATTCTAACCCTAAATCTTCGTGCTTTATTTCAAATATTGCTTCTCATAAATTCAGTGATAAAAATTTATCACTAAACTCTAACATTCACTCTACTCTACATTTCAGAGTCTACAAAAAAGTTTTAAACCCTAAAAATGAGTCCGCAGGGTTCAAAATATCCCAACCCCAATGTTATTGTGGGTATATTTCTCTAGTGAGAACTGCTTGAACGAATCAAATCCGAGGGAGAAGGTTTTACGAGTGTGCAATATACGGTGAACCAGAGGTCTGCAATTTTTTCGATTGGTTTGACCTTGAAGAAATCTGCGAAAGGGGAGAAAAAATCGTAAAGATATTTGCTGAAAAGTTGAAGAATTGTGAGACCGAGTTAGCTGCAAATGAGTTGAAGGTGAAGCAATTAGAGGTAAAATTACGCAATGCTTTGGATTTATCAAATAAGATGGAGCAAGAAATTAGGCAATTGAAACATGTATTAGAAAATAAAAGGAAAACGAAATTACAACTCAATGGTTTATGTCCAAAGGTTGTTGTCAAAACTGTCTTCATAATGCTAGCCTATATGTATAACAATTGCAGTGCAAATGGAAACCGAGATGCAAAACTAAATTTACCATGAAAGTAAGTTTGTAATCTTGATTATTAAGTCTGAAATCTGATTATTTGTGTTTGATAATGTTTTTCTATGTTTGAAATAGGAGGACATGTTAATTACATTACGTCATAGATCGCCTGTCGTAACAATGAAAAAATGTTGCATAAAATGCCAAAAGTGTTACGAAAGCACTTGTCGCAACATTTTTTTGTGAAAAAAGTCGTTGGTGATGCTTCCCTCGCGAAAAGTCGTTTTTGCAACATATTTTATTTTTTTTGCAACGCTAAGAAATGTGTTGCGACAAGTGATTTTTCGCAACACTTTTTTAGTACCTGTAACGCCTTCTGTTGTTTTGCAAAAAATACCCGTCGCCGTCAACATTAACGTCCGTTAGTTTTTTTCGTAACACTTTTGTTATTTTTTCGCAACACTTTTCTTATAACACTTTTAGTATATTTGAAACACTATGTCCAATTTTCGCAACACTTTTTGAAAAGCACTTAAGTCGCATTTGAAACACCTTTTTTTGCTTATTGGAACACATTTGTAAAATACTTAATTGATGTCATAATTCAAAAAGATTAAAATTCATTTTTTATATAATTCATAATGTTTAATTGTATATAAATTCAAACGAGAACTAAAAATACATAATACTATACAAACTAAAAATAACGCTATTAAAAGTATATATGTTTATAATTTACAGAATGGATGCTGACTTAACTATCCTAGCTGGTGTTCACAGAAATGCAACCGAAGAAGTTAAGGGTATCTCACAAACGATCATAAACCATTGCATCAGATCCATGAGCTTGCACCTATCAAATATGTATGAGCAAAATTTGAATTAATAACTTATTATTCTACAAGCAAACATTGTCAAATAGACTAAAAGTAAGTCATGACTTGTCTTTTCCTGAGCATTCAAGAACCAAAATGAGGATATAGTAAAGTACATGAACTAGAAAAAACTGTATAAAATTCAAAAAAAAAGTACACTGAACAAGTTAAAGCATAAGTGAGAAAAGGAAAAAAAGGAAGTAAGAACAAATGCAGAGTAAAAAACATTTAGTTACAAACTTTTTTGTTTAATAGGGTATTTTCCCTCCTAAATCAGCTTAAAGACTCCATCAAATTACTAAGAGAAACAAACAAAGGATATAATACAACAAACCCAAGAGCACCCATATATATAAATAAAACAAACAAAGAAGTGTTTACCTTAAATACATCATCACACAACCTAAATCAGTCATCATTTATCAATAGCGCTAGGCTCTACGTAATCAGTGTATCATTTCTACGTGCTTGCTTGGCTCCTCTTGTTTCTTCAGCCTCAGCCTCTCGCTTTTGCTCACCAGCTACAACAGCAACTATGTTAGTTATTACATAAACCTGAATTTTGGAAAATTCGCTAAATATCACTGTCCTTGTATAATAAGTATGTACCCACATGCTAAATACAAAATCTGATTGATTTACCATAACAAAAAATAAAAAGTAGACTTAAACTTAATTGGAACTAATCTAAGAACTCCAGCCTTTCAATGCAATTATAAATAAGAAATAAATGGCACAGACTATGATGAAGGAATGGAAATCTTTACCTTTCTAATATTGTGGGCTCAGCAGCATTTGATAGCTCTAACTTGGTTTTTTTTTTCTACCAACTCATTGTCAACAAGTTTATTTATTAATACACAACAGATCCTTCAAGGCATGACTTGGCGAGCCACAATTAATTCTTTTAAGTATCAAACATCAAGACTTTATAACTAGCTATAGTGGTATAAATACTGTAATAAGCTTTTAACTGAACTTATTAGAAGAAAGTAGCTAACCTTTGTATTTGGCAACATTTTCTGGATTATAGGATTGACCTGCAATTCATCATCAATCAGCAAGTGCTTAGACTAGACGGTAAAGAAAAAAACTGAGTTCCCAAAAAACATGATAAAATTCCTAACCTTACATAGCCTCTTGAATTTTGTTTCATTTGGGTGCTCGATTACATTCCTGGCAGTAAATGTGATATAATTAGAAATATTATTACTACCATGTAGCAAATTCAAATGAACAAGTAGTAGAAGGCAAGAGTCACTATTGAAATCGTTGAATATAAGATTCAATGCTGAAGGGTAAGATGTAATAAAACATATATCTTATATATAAATGCACATGGGAAACAAATTTAATTTAGATGAAACATACCTGATTTTTTTAAAAAGGGTTTGCAAGGCAGTAGATACTTCTACAGGATTTGCTTT
The DNA here is from genome assembly GCA_949673415.1 of Euphorbia schlechtendalii. Lineage (NCBI taxonomy): Eukaryota > Viridiplantae > Streptophyta > Magnoliopsida > Malpighiales > Euphorbiaceae > Euphorbia > Euphorbia schlechtendalii. Next base: position 3,877 of record CATIWQ010090641.1, on the reverse strand, counting down.
AGTTTTTAGCATTTCAACAGCCTTTAACCTTGTATGAACTGGCTGGCTCTGCCATGCTTTCAGTCAGTTGAGCATTATTCTGATCATATCTGTAAATGCATCCATAAATAAACCTTACATAATTATTTTCATAGAAACTAGAAGGGAAAGCAAGACATAGGCAAACTGCAAATTTTTCAAGCCATTAATTGGAAACCAAGTTGTGTTATACATTAATAGCTTAGACAAACACAGTTCCCAAACATCATTTATAATTTGAATTTAGAATATTTTTTTATGGATTAACCATCTACTATGGATTTTATGTGAACATACAGACTCCATAGTTCTTTTCTCCTATTGTCAAATTAAAGCTAACAATGTTACCTACTCCTAATTCTACTTAATTATTACTATGAACAGGTTAAGAAAATAGAGAAACATAAATTAATCAAAAGAACAAAACTGAAAAATATACACAAGAAATATATACATACAGATGAATGAATTATCTTCTTTGAAGTAGCAACTATAACCTGGCAAAAACACCCCAAATTTTGCCCCTTCCAAGACAATCTAAGAGCTTCTTTGAACCTTCAACGTCGGCCTCAACAAGCTTTTTTAAGTGTACACCACCACCAGCTGCTATCATTTGCTTTCTGCATTTCTTAGAATGAACAATGGAAGCTAAAATTGAAACAGGGTATTTTTTATTCAAGTTCTGAACTGAAGGATCTAATAGAAAAACTATACGAACTATCCCTTTTTCATCTTTTTCTGAAAATCCTTGTATTGCCTGCATAGTGTAGAAGATGGGACAATGCTTTTGCTGTTGATTCCTTCTCTTCAGCAGCTTTGCCATCTGACATGTTAATCAACGAAACAATTGCTCCATATTATATTGGCAAGTTACAATCAAAACGGCGATAATGATAGAGAATCAGCACAAAGCATAAATAAATGCTAGAGTATAAAAAAGGACAAGTTAAGAATATATGAGAACCACATGAATGATAATCTTTTCACAAGTAAAAACTTGATTTTCCCTTCTACAGGTGATTTCAGTACTAGAGTATGTCAATGCTAATGGGATGAGACGAGACCGAGAATAAATATTCATATATTAATCAAGCCATTTCAATGAATCAGCTTCATCATATATTTGTTTAATAAATGAAGAAACAATAAAGTGATTTATATATTAATCAAGCCATACATCTCATCAAAGTTTCTTCAATCATGCTGCCTTCTAGGCTTCTACTCTACCATTCAAACTGACATGGAGTCCTATTATCTGTATTTTCCCTATATTTCCACTTCATGCATATAATTTTTCTTTATTATTAAGTTTAATAAATACAAGTTATGTTGCTTAAACATAAATTTATATATGATGTAAATGCAATAAATGCTACATAAAACTTCAATTACAATTTCAAAAGTTAGACACTTTCCTAGACATAAGACATGAGTTTTTGTATCCTTGAAACACCGGAATATGCCTTGAATTGCCAGATAAAGAACGACTACTGGAGTACCAATTGCTTTGAGTTTAAGAAATTTTTCAGCTACAACGTGCATAGGCGAATCTTGCACAAAATAAGTTAGAGAATACGATCCCATACTTGCCAATCCTAATATCTAAAACCTGAAAACAAAAGACCCTTACTTTCTTTACTAATAATTGGGAATCTTAATAACCCCAAAAGTCACATCAAAATTCTACAAATCACAGCTAGTTTTCATACCAAACAAATACTCCACTATTGTTAGCATATGCTATAAAATTGTAATCCCAACTCTTTCAACCCATAGGCTTTCAAGAAATAGAAAAGAAAGGAAATAGCTGCCCCAAAAACATGTGCACAAAGATTTGCAGAGCCTTTAATGCATCTCCAACATTTTGAAGAATTCGTCGAATTTCATATTCCCAAAATTAGTCAGAATTCACGAGTCCAATCAAATCCAACCCAAAATCAACTAGCAAGAAAGCAAAACCAGCTGATTTTGCGCCCATCACATATGATTATTCAACCCAAACTCCATTTCAGTTCATGCCAAAAGCTACTGTTGGTAAAATCCTGAAGCCAAATCACAGCTATTGCGAAAACCGAGCGGGGGATCAGGTGTTCATATTGAAGATAGGTTCACTGAATTCATCAATACTACAAGGATTAAAATAGGGCATTTCCCGAATTCTGAAGAACACAAATTTTCATTAGGAAAGAACTAGAAATTGTCTAACATTTGCTCAATGAAAGAAATGTTTTCTGATTACATTGATGAACCAAGAAGAAACTTGGATCAACTTCAGATATTGGTGTTGGAAAGACCAATTCTTTCAAATTAAGATCAATAACTGATTTAAGATTATCTTCGAAGGATGAATTAATATTGTGAATTTGTGCATGGGCTTTTTGTCAGATTTAAATAATTCTTGATTTGTTTGTTTTCGGCTTCATTAACTTTATGTTTTTTTAATGTATTATGATCCTATAATTTTATAAGATTTCTTTATTTCAAGTTATTTTTTTCTTGAAACATATGAGCAGTAATAATTGTTTGGCTATGAACAAACTCAAACCAATCGACATAGAAGGTAGAAGCCAATGCTTACAATCATATGTAGTTAGACCCGACACTGTAGAGGTCCTAGAGAATCTTAAATAAATTAACAAGCTAACACAAAATCCACAAAATCGGCTCTCGGTAGATGATCACTGCATAATTAAAAATTGGAAACAAAACATCAAGACATAGCATTATGAATTACTATAAAGTGATTATCTACAAATATGAAGCAGAGAATTCAAAGAAGTAAACCTTGATGATTAAATGTACGGTCAAAAAATGACTCTCTGATTAAACCCCATGCCTCCACAAGCATTCTTTGAACTATATTATTCTAGGAATTGAATCTCACTTTACTCGATAATTACAAGAAAAAATCAATTAATAGTACAAGTAAAAAAAACTAGGATTACTTCGCAAGCGCGGGAAATAGGAAAAGCTACCGTTAAGGACTTCGTGAAAGCCGAAGAATCGTAGCAGACAAAAAAAAGAGCAGTGGCATTGGCGGCAAAGCCAAATACGGTTTTCCCGAACGATCTGACAAAATCAAGAGAAGTAGATTAGGGTTTGGATTCCGATTTGATAGAGGCATTACAGGAAGCAGATTCAATGATTTTAACCCTTAAATTGTAACAAATCCAAATCCTAAAAATTCAAATTCCCAAAATCCAAACAAGATGAGTTTGAAATTCAAAATATTGTGCACCCTGTTGGAGACCAAAGATAATTTCGAGGAAATTGTTATTCCATATTCAAATAGATATATAGTCATTGATGCCTCAACTTATAATGGTGTTACCATCTACCCTGATGCTATACATGAGTTGGTCAATGGAGAAGAGATCGAAGCTCAGATTATTGCAATATATACGTTGTAAGTTCTATTTTGATATTGTCTGCCTATGTCTTTTATTTTCATGAAATTTTCATCCATTTTCTTATATCAATGAAGGCATATATATTCTTCCATGTGACTAGCTATATATAGATATTTTAACATGTTTTTACATTGTTTCAGCGCATTGATATCCAAATGTGATGGTTTGGATCGATTTGGATCTGTAAATCCTATCATGGTATCTCATGCTATGTGGATCAGTAAAAGCAATCATGAGTCACTAAGATACCTAGGAGAAATCATAACGAAAAATATATCTAAGCGGTTCATTTTTTTGCCATATATCGAGAAGTAATTTTTCCTTTCCAAATGTGTTCTATTTCTAATTATATGAAAAAATTGATTGTGATATATATACATTATGAAAGTTATAACTTTTATTTTGTAGCTATCATTGGTATCTTCTGGTGATTTGTATAGAGAGGCACG
>CATIWQ010090569.1:0-16125 GCA_949673415.1 Euphorbia schlechtendalii | reverse complement strand
TACCAGTTAGATACCAGTTTCCTACCACTTTCTTACTAGTTTGACATTTTTTATTCTTCATACCCGTTAAATACCATATTCCTACTGTTTTAATTTCAATACCAGTTAGATACCAGTTTCCTACCACTTTCTTACTAGTTTCGACATTTTTTGTTCTTCATACCAGTTAGATACTAGATTCCTATTATTTTAATTTCAATACCAGTTAAATACCAATTTCCTACCACTTTCTTACTAGTTTTGACATTTTTTGTTCTTCATACCAGTTAGATACCAGATTCCTACTGTTTTAATTTTAATACCAGTTAAATACTAGTTTCTTACCACTTTCTTACTAGTTTTGACATTTTTTGTTCTTAATACCAGTTAGATACCAGTTAGATACCAGATTCATACTGTTTTAATTTCAATACCAGTTTCCTACCACTTTTTTACTAGTTTTGACATTTTTTGTTCTTCATACTAGTTAGATACTAGTTATATACCAGATTTCTACTGTTTTAATTTCAATACCAGTTAAATACCAGTTAGATACCAGTTTCCTACCACTTTCTTATTAGTTTTGACATTTTTTGTTCTTCATACCAGTTATATACCAGATTCCTACTGTTTTAATTTCAATACCAATTAAATACCAGTTACATACCAGTTTTTTACTAGTTTTGACATTTTTTGTTCTTCATACCAGTTAGATACCAGATTCTTACTATTTTAATTTCAATACCAGTTTCCTACCAGTTACATGCTAGTTTTCTACTGTTTTGATTCAATAGTTTTATCTTACATGTTTTAATCACTTTCTAAAGCATTTTAATTAATTTTCAAGATTATTTTGACATAATTTGTTCTTCCTACCATTTTCCTACCACTTTCTTTCTAGGTTTAACATTTTTTGTTCTTCATACTAGTTTCCTACCATTTACCTACTAGTTTCTTACTAGTTTTGGCATTTTTTATTCTTCATACCAGTTACATACCAGATTCCTAATATTTTTTTATATAATACTTTTGTAGAATTCTTTTTTACATGTTGTAATCACTTTCTAATGCATTTTCATTACTTTTAAGATTATAGCTGTTTGTTTATTGATATGGAGATAAACTTTTGACATGTATTTGTGTTCCTACCACAATTTCATAACAAAATTGATACTTCTTGTTTATCCTACCAGTTACATACCACTTATATACCAGTTTCTTACCGGTTGGAAAAATATTTTCGAAAAAGTATATCACAATGGATGACATTTCGAAGATAAAAATGAGACGAACAAAAAACTCTAAATCATCATGTCAAAAAAATGAGCAGTTTAATAGATAATGACGAAATAAAATAAGAAAATTAAAAAACAAACGTAGAAGGTAATGGAGATGAACACAGAAACTTTGGAGCATATAGAAGGTAAATATGAAACTTAATTGGTCAAATAAGTTAGGACACAAAACTTGGGTTGAAATTATTCGTAGCTTTCGACCCATTTATATAACTTCCCCATAATTTTAGGGGTTATTATTTAGAAAATTGAAAGTTAAAATAAAGGGATAAGTGGATATTTTTTGTATATTTCCCAGTAAAAACCATCGGATCAAGCTCTAAAATTAGACCTATTCGCGGGCCGGGCGGCCCGAGCCCGCTTCAACGGGCCGGGATTGGACACTCATTTTTTAAAAAAGCCCGGTCCGAGCCCGGGCCCGTCGAAGCTCGAAGATTTATGGGTCGGGCTTGGTTTTTATATAAATACCCGAGCCCGACCGACGAATAATTTTATCTATTTATTATATATTTACACATTAAATTTATGATTATTTTAAAAACATAAATTTTATCCTATTAAATTTGTATACTTGATTACCATATATGTTACTAAATATTGGGGATTTTAGTCAATAAAGTAATTATATTAAAAATTTAAGCATATTTTGATTTATTTTATATTTTTTCAATTTAGTTTAAATAAAAAAATTATAACAAAAAAATATCTATGGGCTTGGACCGGGCTTGGGAATGATCTTGTAAACCCGGTCCGAGCTCGGCCTGGGCCCGAAGTTCTGAACTATTGGCTTGGGCCGGGCTTGGGATAGCATTTTTTGTAAAAAACCCATCAATCTCGACCCGAACCCGACCTGACCCGCCCAACGAACAGGTCTACATTAAATTACTGAAAAAGCATCTACATGTAAAATACCCAACTTAACCATGTATTTATTTTTGGTATTAATTTCGAGATATATGATATTTATAAATATTGAACTAAACTGCTTGTGAATGAAGTTAAAAAGAAAGATTTTGAGTAATTTATAAACAACTGGTTATTTCTTCTCATGTTTCAAAAATTTAATCGAAAGTTAGTTGATGATAGATTACTGGACACTATCATTTATGTGGTCGTAGAAATTGGATAGGAAAAATCAATTTATAAGCATTTTTTTGAATTATTTACAATGACTTATATTTTAAGTCAGTCATTTTTATGACATATAGTTTGACTTAGAAACCAAAAGTAATATTTTATAACTTACTGTTACAGAGTTTATAAACAATTAAGGTTTGATCAATGAAAAGACATATATATTCTTGTTAACAATAGTCAAAAAGTTTTTCTCACATATATTTTTAACATTTCATAATTGAAATTTATACTACGTATAAGCAATTGGTTAAAATACATTAAAACATCCCAATAATTTGTAATAAAAATATTTAAAGTTTTTATTTTTTCTTGAAAAAGATAAATTTTTAAGAGATTAATTTTTGAACCTTGTACCTCTCCCACTTTGCTTTTAAAAAAATATCAATTGAACTACATCCAATTAATTAAAAATTTAAACTTTAATCTTTACTAGAAATAATTTTGTAGCATTGTTGATTATTTTCGAAATTGAATTTTTTATGGTTAAGCCAATGATAATGTTGAGATTAATAATTGAGATATAGTAATTTTTTAGTTGTTAGGATACAAAATATTTCAGCAATTAAAATTATATTAATGATTTAAATTGGATTAAAGGTAGTGTTTTTTCTTGGTACCAGGCTACCAACATTGAAAGTCGACAATCAGTCAACTCCATTAAAGATTCTCGGCTAATTGCCTATATAAAAAGTAAACTAGATTCAAGGATGCATCGAACTATCAATCTATTCTCTCTTCTTTCTACTTCTTCACACAATCCGGTGATTAGCTGTGAGAAAAGCTTAATAATCTCCCATGGCGAGGCCTATTGTCACATTGGAGGTTGGAAACGACGGAGTAGCTATCATTTCAATGTCCAATCCACCTGTCAATGCCTTGGCTGTTCCAAGTAAATTACGCTTGATTCTTCCTCCTTTCCTTCGTTTTTTTGTTTTTCATTTAGTTAATCACTTTGAGCGAAAGGAAATGAGTAATGTGAATCAATGATTAAAAATTATTATGCTTCGACCGAATTTAAGTTCACCGCTCAATCAGCTGTAGCCTGTTGTGTATCGTTTTCGTTTGATTCGTTTTATCGTGTTTGGCGGTGCAGTTATTTCAGGTCTCAAGGAGAAGTTCCTCGAGGCTACTCGAAGAGATGACGTTCAGGCTATTGTTTTAACCGGTGAGGATCACATTTTAAAGTTTTAGCTACCTGTTTGATATACGGATGTGGTTTGAATCGTATTTGTTTATTTATGAAGGCAATAATGGGAGGTTTTCCGGTGGATTTGATATCAGCGTCATGCAGAAGGTTCATCGGACTGGTATGAAGTAAATGTTTCATTGCGGAATCAGTTGTCAGTTTTTCTTATAGTTTGGAAGTTCTTTTTGGGCTTGATTTTTGGAGTTGCTGACCTTGATTTTTTTGGTAGGCGATGTGTCAATTGTTCCTGATGTATCTGTTGATCTTGTGGTCAACGCAATTGAAGGTTTGTCCTACTCTTATCTGTTATCATCAATTCTAAAATGAATTTGGAGATTATTTTTCCTTTTAGGATGCTTTTGATATCTCTATGTGACTTGCTTTTCGATTAAAAATCTGCTATATAAAATGCAGAGTGCAAAAAGCCTGTTGTTGCTGCTGTTGAAGGTCTTGCTCTTGGAGGCGGTTTAGAACTGGCAATGGTTGGTAACTTTATCAAGCAGCGAGTCCACGTGGCTTGATTTTGATTTTATAATCTTTTTTTCTTATTGAATGGCTACTCATTGCAATTTTTCTGGTCACAGGGATGCCATGCTCGTGTTGTTGCACCTAGAAGTCAACTTGGGCTGCCGGAATTGACACTTGGCATAATCCCTGGATTCGGAGGTATGAATGTTTTCTATCTAACTGTAGTGTGCACGTCGCACGGGCATGAAGGCACAAACACACGCATTTTGTTGATATTTTACGTTTGAACTTGATTTGTGGACTTAATTTTGAATTGTTGTTCTTTTAAGGCACACAACGCCTTCCGAGACTTGTGGGACTGCCAAAGGCCATTGAAATGATGATGGTAAGCCCTGTTTGCTAAGCTTCAAGATGTTTGGAAAATAGCCTTCACTCTATGCTCTATTTCATGTGCGCCTAGTCTGTAATCTTGGTTTTGTTCATGGAAGTTTCTTCCCTTTTAATTTCACATGGGTTTGGATAATGCTTTTAAAAACAGGTCAATACATTGCAGTAACTATATCTTAGCTATTATTATTACAAGTATTTCATCATTTCATGTTTTGCAGGGTTCCAAACCAATCATGTCAGAAGAGGGTAAGAAGCTAGGACTTGTTGATATTATAGTTCCTTCTGAAGAACTCCTGAAAGTATCTCGACAATGGGCTTTAGAAATCAAAGAGAGACGCAAACCATGGGTGCGTTCTCTTCACAGGACAGACAAGCTTAGTTCACTTTCTGAATCACGTGAATTATTGAAATCTGCTAGACAACATGCCAAGAAGACCGCTCCAAATATGCCCCATCACCTGGCTTGCCTTGATGTGATTGAGGAAGGGATCGTTCATGGAGGGTATAATGGAGTTCTAAAGGTATTTCATGCTAAAGAATCTCCTTAGTTAATATGCGATGCTCTTCCAAGTTAAAATGTACATGTAGTTTTCTAGCATTAATGCATTTTTCCTCTAAGATCAGATGCTAGAGTTTTGTTGGAGGTGTTAATATGTGCTTTTGCATTATGTAAACTTAAGTCTACATTGGCATGGATACATGGTTGTGGAAATTTCTATACCATTCTATTTCTCTTCTTATACTTGCTGATTGGCGTACTGTTCTTGCAGGAAGCAAAAGTGTTCAAAGAGTTAGTAGTATCAGACACCTGTAAAGGTCTTATACATGTCTTTTTTGCCCAACGTACAACATCAAAGGTACAACATATTTATCATGGTCTTTTATCTTGTTTGAACTGATCTATGTGCAGACTGTTTGTTATCTTGAAGTCATGAAATTTCTTGTTTTCCAATACTCCATGCTAATTTGTTTTGGATGTTCGAGAAGGCTTTTAATTTGCTTCCTTATTTTTTCCTGTTAGATGGATTTATTTATTTGATATGTAAATTATGAAGCCTTTCCTGTCTCTGAATCTTTGGTCCATCCTTGTTTCTCCCAAGAATTTTCTTATCTTTGTAGGTGTTCTGAGAATATATACACCATGAACACATTCACAGCATTTTATAAGGAGGTTTTAATGATTTATTATAAAAGTTAACATGTCTCATTCCCGCAAAATTTTAATATTGTAGTTTTCTTTTTGGTAAATATTTTTCAAAATGTGTTTGTTACTTGCACAGCGTAATTAGCTAATATATATTATATTCCTTCTTTGATCTCAAATTTTTTTTGAACTATGCAGGTGCCCAATGTTACTGATCTTGGATTGAAACCTAGGCAAATGAAAAAGGTTGCTGTTATTGGTGGAGGTCTAATGGGTTCTGGCATAGCTACAGCTCTTCTTTTGAGCAACATCCATGTCTTTCTTAAAGAAATTAACTCTGAATATCTAGCGAAAGGAATAAAGATGATAGAAGGTATCTAATATAACATTTGCAGAGCACTATATTCAGATTTTTTGTCATGATATTGAAAATTAACTTAAAACTCATGGAACTTAAGTGTTGCATTTCTTTCCATATTGGTCTTGCTGGTAATAAATGCTCCACTCTGACAGCTAATGTTCAAGGCTTGGTAAGAAGAGGAAAGTTGGCTGGTGACAAAGCTGAAAAGGCCCTTTCATTGCTGAAAGGAGCATTGGACTATGCGGAATTCAAAGATGTGGACATGGTCATTGAGGTGTGCAGTGTTTAAGTGTCAATTTTTTGTTTAGTCAGCTTAATTCTTGTTTACTTTCCTCAGTATATTAATGACGGTGTGGAGATAGACCCCTAAAATTTGGCTTTTACTAAATTAACAGGCAGCTGTTGAAAGCGTTCCTCTAAAACAAAAAATATTTAGTGAAATTGAAAAGGCATGCCCTCCACGTTGCATCTTGGCAACAAATACGTCCTCCATTGACCTCAATCTAGTTGGTCAAAAGACGAGTGCAAAAGATCGCATTATAGGAGCACACTTTTTCAGGTTAGAATAATAAATTTGATGAAGCTATTTCTAGATTCTCTCCTCAAGATGTTTAAAATAATGTTCTCAATACTGTAATTGTATCTCATTCAAATAGCTATTTGTTTCTTATGAAATGTACAACTATTCATTTTCATACAAAAGACCTGTCTATTGAAATTATATCTTTCTGTCATTGATATTGTTGTGTTTCTTGTTCTATTGTTGCTAAGACTGGTGTCTTTTTTGGATAAAACCTTTTGTCATTGATATTGTGGTGTTTCTTGTTTCATAGTTGCTAAGACTGGAAATGCAAAGTTTAATTCTTGTTTTGACTGGCATTGATGGAAAAAAAGATATTCTCTTCAGAGTGAGAAATCGCAGCCTTTATATGCATGATTTTTTTAACACTTCTCGTCATGGGCTTCACTTGATGATTGAAATATGCCCGTGTATTCCCTTTGTGGCTCTTCTAATAAATGATTGTTCTTCACTTAAAGTTCAAGTTCACACTTCAGAGGACTTTGTTCTTGTTAGGTGCGATTGTCAACTCAGCTCTTGTTAAATTTGAGCAAGATGCAGGTATACTCTAATGTTCTAGAAATAGAAACTAAGACTAGTAAATTATCCATGTCATATTCTTTTATAGCTTTGTTTTATGATCATAAAGCACTCTGTTCATACGTTCATGTTTTGCCCCTCCTTTTTCTAATATGATTCATTTATGTACAGTCCTGCTCATATAATGCCTCTTCTGGAGATTGTACGTACAGACAAGACCTCCCCGCAAGTGATTCTCGATCTCATTGCTGTTGGAAAATCTATAAAGAAAGTCCCTGTGGTGGTGGGTAACTGCACCGGTTTTGCAGTAAACCGCGCATTTTTCCCATACAACCAAGGTGCACATATTCTGGTCAATATGGGCGTGGACTTGTTCAGGATCGACAGAGCGATCTGCAATTTTGGGCTCCCTATGGGTCCTTTCCAGTAATTCTTTTTTTAGTTATTTTTCAGTTTGCTGTTCATGTCCTTTGGAGTCCATAAAATTATACAGTATAAAGGTCAATTTGGCCTTTTTACTTGTTTTGAGGGGTCCCAAGGTTGTCTTTGGGTATCAATTCGGTCCTTCAAGTTGGCAGCTATTGTCAAAATTTGCTCAAACAAAAGTTAGCATAGGAAATTGATTCGTGTGGGATTAACCACAGATAAGATGTTGACTTGGTCAGTCTTACATTAAATTGGACAAAAATGTCAAGTTGTGAACTAATTTGATACCACAAATAGCATGCTTTTTCTTCTTAAAACAAAATGCGGTCTACTAATACATTGAGCTACAAAGAATAAAATAAAATTGACTAACAAAATTACAATTCTCTATGTTTACTTGCAGGCTACAGGATTTGACAGGATACGGAGTTGCTTTAGCTGTGGGAAAAGAAATTGCTAATGCATTTCCAGACCGCACATTCAAGTCTCCATTGGTAGACCTCTTAGTTAAAAGTGGACGAAATGGTAATAGCCTTGAGATCATATAAAAACAATTTCTCAGTTCCATGTTTGCACCTTTGAATTTCACTTTTAAATGTAATGCTGTCCTCTGATCAATCCAGGCAAAAACAACGGGAAAGGATACTACATTTACGAGAAAGGTAGTAAACCAAAACCCGATCCTTCAGTTATGTCGATCATCGAGGAGTCTAGGCGGATTACCAATATGATGCCCAATGGAAAGGTACCTCCCTATGCAATTATAAAAACCTTTGCGATATGTAGCTTCATTGGATTGGATTGCCGCCTAATTTTCGATATATCTGGCAGCCTATAAATATTACTGACCAAGAGATAGTAGAGATGATCCTTTTCCCGGTAGTTAACGAAGCATGCCGTGTTTTGGAAGAGGGAGTGGTTGTTAGAGCTTCAGATCTCGACATTGCATCGGTTCTCGGGATGAGTTTTCCGTCTTATCGGTAAGTACTTTATTTTGCCACAAGTATAGTGTTTCCTCTGATTTTTAAAATTTTAGCACATATCTAAACGTGTGGTTCACGGGAAATTACGAGTTTGCCCTCGTTTGTGGTGGCAGTGGGGGCATTGTTTTCTGGGCAGATTTAGTCGGACCGAAACATGTATATACAAGCCTGAAGAAATGGTGTCGGTTATATGGTAATTTCTATAAACCGTCGTGTTTCTTGGAGGAAAGAGCATTGAAGGGCATCTCATTGGTAAGAGCCTATTTGCAAATCGCGATTAAATCTCTACGACTCCTTTTTATTTGGTAATAACTTGCGAGTATTTACGAAGTTGATTCACATTCTTTTTATTGCAGGGCGCCCCTATGTCATCCTCGGCATCAAGATCACGCATGTAGAATTCAATTCTACACTTAACTTCTTTCTGAGCTCAAGCAGTCGTATTTTATTCGATATGAAAGTTACCTGTATTACTCCCTTTTGTGGTAGTAAACTAAAAAGCAATAAATTGTGATTCAAAAATTTACAGAAAATAGTTTGATCTTCACATTTTATTGTTCGGATTGCCCTCCATTAGCAAAAGTGAGAGGCCTATTTCGTAGATTTAGGAAGAATTAAGTTTCATGCTGTTACTTAAAATCCATGTGACTTCAAAGTCTTACATATTAAATGAAATGGCAGTTACAGACTCAAAACAAGCAATCAATTTGAAGGTATAAGCATCAATGTGAACATTATGATGAAAAAATTAAAATCATCTCCAAATAGGAGCATTAATATTTCTCTTCAAGAAAAATATACATTTATAAAAGAGAGAAATTAGGTGCTAATTCAGGCCCCGTCGGTCACTATTCACCTAAAAACTCTACACTGATTACTCAAAGGTTAAACGCTTCGTATCTCATCAGATAAAAATAAAAAACAATAAAATTAATTTGCTGTTTAATCCTAACACTGTAGACAGTAAAAAAAAATCCTACAATCTACGTTGGTCAATACCACATTATAATTTATTCAATCAATAATCCTGTGCAATTTGTACGGGCTCCGAAAATGAACGCCATTCGGCCTTGAATCGGGACCGAAGCACTAACACTGATGTTAAATATGTTAAGGAACGGCAAGTTAAGATCGCATTGACCGCAATGCCATCGATCAGGCATTGACCGCATTATGAAAGCATACCTCGTTGAGTCAGCCCTCATATTCAAGTCTTTTGTAGGTTATCCCCGTTCTGCGGGACAGCTGGAATTTTCGAGAGTTCGCTACTGGACGGGGCGACTGTGGAAGTAATAACTACAGGAGATGTTACAGAAGTGGATGGAATTACGTGATTTGCTGCCACGCCGTTACTATGCGGTCCTTGTAAGGTACCGTTGCTGAGTGGATCTTTCTGATTTGCCGATTCCATCCTTGCAAAGGATGAACACTTCGTTTCTGTTAAAATAAAAAACACATCAAGTTGACCTACATTGTTCCTGTTGGTTAGTACTGCAATGGGCGGGCTGGGACGGGCTCTGATCGGGCTAACAACAATTTATGTATGCCCAAGCCCAACCCATCCCACAAGAATAGTACAATTGGGCCTTCCGGGCCTGCCCATTAAAAAATTTAATTTTTTATATATTTATCTCATCAATTATTATGTATGTATTTTAATACCCCTCCATTTCAAAATAACTGTCTTTCTGGAACCTTGGAAAAATTTCAAAACAAATATCATTTTCGAATTCCAGTGCACATTTTTAAACATTTTATCCATTTTATTATTATCTAACGCACATTGAAAATGACGAAAGGAATAAAACATCCAATCAACTTTCAAGTTAACAAAAGTCATAGGTTAAAGTATTTTTATTGCTTTATTTAATGTGATCTACATATTGACAAACAACCTTACGCGATCCTTATTTTGAAATGGAAGGAGATAATAATAATAATATAAATATATGAATTTTTGTTAATATATGTTCGGGCCCGGCTTAAATTTTTTTATTATTTATATATATTCGGGCCTTTGCGGGGCACAGGCAGGGTTTCTATTGCAATAAATGTGCTGAAGCCTAGGCGGGGTAGTCAGGACGCGGGCCAGTTGAATATCAGCATATTGAAGAATCCTAAAAAAAAAATTAAAGGCTAACCTTTAATTTCTCCAAACGTGATGAGCCGATTCAAACAATCCCGGAACTTGGTCAAAACGATTCTTTCCTGCTCTGCGAAAACCTCGGTCATGGCTTGTCGAAAAGGCAACTGCGAAGCGGTGGCGCCGCCCCGTTGCTGCCCCATCAACCCACCGGGGGAAGCAGATGCCATAAACATGGTGTCTTTTTCATCACACATCAGGGCCAAAGTTCCGGGAGACATTGGCCTTTCTTTCGAATCGGAAGTCACATCCTCCTCGGGGCTCGCTTTATCTGCTGGGTCAGCACTCGAACTATTATTAGCTTCGTTTTGGCTCTGCGAAAATCTTTCCCGAGTTGAGGAGCCGAGCGAAGTTTCTAGAAGATCCTCGTTCTTCTCTGCTGCACTTCTTTGGTCTGGACGTATAAACAACACGGGAAAAGTCTCGTCATCGAAACTGACAAAAGTCTACCTCACAGCTATCTAACTCTATTTTTTTTGTACCACATCAAAAGTTCGGTTTTTCGAGAATAACCACTTTAGGCCTCGAATACAAACCTCACAGCTATCTCGTTCTTTCATATAGTCATTGTATTTTCAGATGGTAAAGACAGTTGGAAAAAACAAAAAACCAAACCAACCAATCCATTTGTACACTGCTAATAATAACTAATAGTCTATTAATTGCATGCTAACTAATAGTGAGATATATGAAGAGTAAGGTAATGGGGCCTTGTGCCATATAATCTTCAAGAAAAGAAAAATTAGATGTCGACAACCCCAAAATCTCAAGAGAATTCTAAACCTCATAAACTGAAATGTTCTTAAAATAAGAAAAACAAGCAGACTCTTTATGAATTAACTAATGCAATAAAAGCAGAATCCCAGTATTCTAATCCTACCATAAAAGCAAATCCTAAATAATAGCCAACTAACATGGAAATACTAATCAAAGCACAACTACCAAATGAGCTAAGACAGTAGGACAACTATTCCGGAAATAACATGAGATTTCAATACCGATTTATGATCACTGGCGGGCTCAAGAACACAAATGAAAACATGGACGATACACATTTGTCTTGAGTAATCTCAAGTAGAAGTAGCTTGAAAAAAATTAGCACATGCAAATTAAAAATCATACCTGCAAGTGTCTTGGCAGCTTCTTCTGACATGACCACCAAAACTGAGCAAAGTTCTTTTAAATCCTGTGGTTGAATAATGTCTGCTAGAAGGGACCTTCAATCAAGACCAAAAAATTAGTTATGTAAAGAGGCATATCGGTTGATATTTTTCATAGAAGAGCATTTCTACCTGTATGAAAATTTTGAAGGGCCTAATGCTGCTGAATTAGCAGCACGAGCAGTGGGATTATTAGAGGACAAGGATGAGGATGGGGCAGAAGGCCTCAAAAGTACTGCCTGATAAAGATGTGACGATACAACAACTGTTATCATATCTATAAAAAAAGGCCTAACGCATTAGTAGGTACCCGAGCTTGTTCCAAAAAACTAATGCCTCCTGAACTTTTAAAGTGACCCCTCGACTTTTAAAAATTGCACCACTCTGCATTAGTAGGTACCCGAACTTGTCTGCTTCTGAATGGAGAGAGGGAATCGGAATATTGGCATCTTTGAACAGTTAAACCAACCAGAAGCCGACACGTGGCGTTCAAGGGGCAAAGTGGTGCACTTTTTGAAAGTTGAGGGAGTGAAGGGGGTCTCTTTGAAAGTTCGGGGGGCAGTAGGTTTTTTGGGACAAGTTTGGGTATCAAAAGACGTAATGCATCAGTCGGTACCCTTGTCCCCAGAAAGCCACCACCCTTGGATTTTTAAAGTGACCCCATAGCTCCCCCAACTTTCAAAAAATGCACCATTTAGCTCTCTCACATCACATCTCAGCTTCTGACTAGAGAGAAACAAACGGAAAATTGACATCTTTGAAAAGTCAAACCAACCAAAGGCTGACACGTGGCATTCAAGGGGTGCACTTCTCCAAAAATTAAGGGAGTGACGAGGTCAGTTTGAAATTTCACGAGGGCAATAAATTTTTTTTGTATTTGCCGATGCATTAAGCCTAAAATATAAACATTGTGCAAAGCAGCTATTAGAAAGAAAAGGGATTTATTCACCTGGGGAAAGTGTCCAAGCCTTTGAAAAGACGAATCCTTTATTGTCGGCCCGAATAAAAGTTCCGGACCTTTTCTCTTCTTGGAAACAGGAGGCGATGCATAGCCTGAAGATCCAATGGCGCCAGTAATCGCAGCATTTGCAGCTTGTTGAATGAAAGCCATGTTATTTGCATGGTCTCCATGAAAGAGGGCCTGCCTCTCTTCACTTCCTTCGAAATTCTTGCAATCCATGCACTTGCAATTCTCCGAGCAAAGAATGTTTGCTTGGAAACATTCGCAATACTTCTTAAGACACCCCGATTTCTTGCAGTGGCATCCTTTGTTGTGCTTTGCCAACACCATCCCTTCTCCATTCTCTTCCTGTGTTTGTTTCTAACCAGTTCAGACATTTTGTCAAAACTATGAAGTCAAAATCGCACGAAAAAAAATTTCATTGAATGCTTTAGAAAAGCTACGTACCTCGGATCAATTCGAGCAAAAGCAACATAATCAAATTCTAATCAAGCCCTTGTTATAATTTCATAGAATTCTAGATTTTAACAAGTTGTAATTTTTACTAATCTTATATACCTTACTAATACTAATAAGTGTATCATAGCGTAGACCAAAACAAAAAACAAAAAGAGAAGTAATCAAAGCAACGTATGCATGTTAGAACTTAGAAGTTCTCTAAAATGGTATTGTTTTCTTTGAACTTATGACAAACTTAATAGAAGTATAATAGAAGATATATTCATTACAAGAAATCAAAATATAGTTGGATGCGGTGATTTAAAACCATGAGACTGCATTTGTATGCAAAGCTTAAAATATAATATAAAATGCAGAAAAAGTAGTTTTAAAAAACATATACCTGATTATCTCGTGTTCCATGCGGGCTGTTAGCGATTTTTGGTCTGAAAGCATTAGGATTTCTCTCTAAAGTAGCTTCAACAGCTTCTCTTCTAGCCGCTTCATTCTCGACATTGTTGTAACAATTTGTGCAATTGCACCCATCACAATATGTTCCAGATGCAAAGCATTCACAATACCTAAATACCGATTAAAAAAAGTTAACGCTATCAACAGAAAGAAATGGACATAGTATTGTTCAAAGAAAATTACAAAAAATAATAGTGACCATGAAGAATAGAGCCAAGAAGTTTTTCAAAAAAAAGAATAGAGCCAAGAAATCAAGCCACATATATCTAAAAACTATTTCACATGATAAATAATACAAGCAGTAGCAAATTTTTACAACAAAGCAGTTCTGATAGCTATTTAAAACACTTTCACCAAGAAAGCATAATAACAACTGAATTTGTGTTGTAGAGAAATTATTTTTTTTATTTATCGTTTTGAATATATACTTACAGCTTCAAGCAGCGGGAATGTTTGCAGTTACATTGTTTTTGCCTCTTTGGAGTACCGTCTTTCGGTTCAGAACTTGCTCTTGGTTTAGCTTTTGGAGACTCTGGCTTTCTGGGAAATGAAGATGCAGTTTTAATGTCAAACCAAGCAAATGCAAAGCTCCAAATAATGGCATAGAGACTTTTTTTCTCATTAAAAAAAGCTTTCAGAACACAAATTCAGTTACGGTTTGTAGGAAAAGGAAGTACAAATCATTGACAGGGGAGAAAAACAATCATATTTGCGTTCCTGAAGTCTATTTCACTTTGGAAATAGAAAACTAAGTCCATGAACACGAATTTAAGTTTATTGCAAATAAATGTTTTCGCATTATGAAACAAAATAATATAATTGTTGTGTCATCCTGAAAAATTTGTAAGGCAATAATCAAGAAAGGTAAGACACAAATGCACATATAAATATATCCCCAGTTCCAATAATCATAACTAACAACTTGAACTCAATAAAGATCAGGTCACAGTCAATCAGACAAGAAACCTGAACTTATTAAAATACAGCTCAATAAACTGTGAAAAAGTGCATTAAACATCTAATGAATAAACCGTCTGTTTTCAGTAAAAACTCAAAACTATCTGACTTTTGCACACCAAAAAACAAACGACTCAAACAAGAAAGGGACTTTTTAATGGGAAATACGGAGAGAAAAGAGTAGTATATTAACAAGCGCACTACTCAAGCTCCAACAATTCATACTCCAAAGACAAAGCTTTCAGCCAAAATCAAATTCTACAATAACTCTAACCCACAACCAAAACCAAAATTCATTTTCCCAATACATTTAAAATCTCAACCACAAAGAAAGAGACTTACGCAGCCCTCGCTTGTGGATGTTGCTGTAGCTGTGGAGCCGCAGCTGAAACAGCTATCACCTGTGGCTGCGGCTGGCTCGGTGAATTAACAACAATCGGCTTCTGTACAACTGGCAGCGGCGGCGGCTGCTGCAGCGGTTGAGGGTGGTCAGGGAGGGTAACATTAACATTCCCTTGAGTAAAATCCAGCTGCCTCGCAAGCTTTTTCGCCGGAAAATCAGAGCTCCCTTGCGTTTCCGATTGCGCTGCCTTTTTTGGAGGGAAGTCGTTTCCATCACCTTCCCCCATCAAATTCAAATTCCCAAATTTCTTAAACCCCCACCAAATTCTCAGTTCTTCTACAAAAAGAAACCAAATGCCGCAAAGATAACTCAAACCACTATCTTCGCCGGTTTCCCCCTTCAGAATCCCACAAATTTCATAAACAAAACTGAAATTCCCCGACTTTCAGATCCAAAACCTCAGCAATAAATCCCCCACACACGTAATTGCACAATAATTACAAATAATCAGCTAAAAATTCCACAGATAACTCAAACTACGACTGTTTGCCCCAAATTAAATAGCCAAGATCCTCTCTTTTTCTTACCAAAAGCTCTTTGATCCCTCAATAGAAACCCAAAAACCGCAGAGATACAAAAATTAGAGACAGTAACAGTAGTTCGATTAGATGAAAAGAAGGGAAATTGGGGGGCGAAGGTGTTGCGGTGGCTCGGCTTACCTTTGGTTTTGTTGTTGTTCTTCGTCTCTCCTCCCTCTCTCAAGAGATTTTGAAATTCAATTTCTTGTTTATTTAACGGCCGGATATACGTTTCAATTTAATCGTACGCTTGTTATAAAGTTGAGGATCTAACGGTGAGAATTCATAGGAATAAGAAAAGTGGCCGTCGGATGAATTAGTACGGTGTAATTAGATTTGTGTGTTTGAGTACGAGAATATTGTTTTCAGCCCTTAAATTTAGAGCCACGTGGGTTGTTAATCAAATTTAATTATTAGTTGAAACGTGGCAACGAGTGATTGGATGGATAAAATTTACTTGAATGGATGAAAAACGTGGGAATTGTTTTTGAAGTTTCTGCGCCGTAAAGAAGTGAAAGTTAAAAAACTTGGCGCTAAATTTAAGTTGTTGACTTTGAAAGGTCGGTAAATATATTTTACTCCAATTTTTTGCTATGTTTTAAAAAT